>PVIJ01000432.1:0-169466 GCA_004024925.1 Scalopus aquaticus
ATTGCTGGGTCGTATGGGAGCTCCATGTTTAGCAATTTGAGGAATCGCCATACAGCTTTCCATAGTGGCTGGACCAGTTCACATTCCCACCAGCAGTGTAGAAGAGTTCCTTTTTCTCCACATCCTTTCCAGCATTTGTTGTTGCCTGTATTTTTAATGTGTGCCATCCTCACAGGTGTGAGGTGGTATCTCATAGTGGCTTTGATTTGCATTTCCTTGATTATAAGTGATGTTGAGCATTTTTTCATGTATCTGTTCATTTTCTGTCTTTCATTTCAAGTCATCCTCAACTTCTGTCTATCTCCCCTCATTTCTGCCAAATTACCTCCTAAAGGTAGGTACCACAAGATCTGTGAGTTAAAACCAGCCTGCAAATATTCATTCTCTCTCTCTCTCTCTCTCTCTCTCTCTCTCTCTCTCTCTCTCTCTCTCTCTCTCTCTCTCTCTCGGAGTTGGGACACTGGAACCACATCACCCATTAACACAGAAACTGCCTTGAGTTTATTTTGAAGGCAAATATTTCAAGTGCACATTTCACAGTTTATAGACTGAAATAGACTATCGGGAAATGTTTATCACTACATCATTCTCATTCAAAAGGATTGAATATTTGTCACTCAAATGAAAATATATTCATTTAAAGCTAGTTACCATTAGGCCTCCATCAGGAATGAAGCCAGAAGGAATTCAGTTGCGTGTCAGAGAGCTCCTGGACGTACGAATCATGTTATGGACACAATGGCTCCTTGCACTTACAGTGGGAGCGCCGTGGGCCAGGGGTCTATGACTTCAACGTTGCACATATGTGGCTGTTATTTAGAACTCTCCAAGGTATAGATTTACATTACCATCTGCCAGCTCAGTTGCTGTTTACATCTGCCTTAAAAGGGAGGTTGAACATAATCAATTAGAAGGTGCATAGAAAGCTCTGGAAAAAACCAACAACAACCTGAACTTGGGAGAAGCACACATGTCAATCGAAGGGGAAATAAGGAATTTACACACTCTTGAAAACTATTCCTTTTGAACTGGAGGATTAAGTGACAAAAGAGTGTTTAAAAATCCCTACCACAGTTCAATATTTCTAAAGAGCCTCAGAAATAATCTAAACTCTACAAGCTTTAAATGTAATTTAAGAAGAATGGAACCTCACAGAGACAAGAAACTTTTGCTCTACGAAAGACGCACATTTGAAAAGTCAAGCTACAGATAAGGAAAAAATATCTGCCAACTTCATTTCCTATGAAGGTCTAATATCTAGAATATGTATATAATATTTTCAAAACACAGTTTTAAAAAGCAGTTCAATTAAAATTGGGTGAAAGACATGAAAAGACATTTCACCAAAAATACAGATTACAATAAACATATGAAAAGTTGTTTAACATTGTTAGTCAACAAGGGTTGAAAATTAAAGCCACAATGAGCTATCACTGCACACCTACACGAAAGACTTAACACCGAACTTTTCCAAGTGTATGTAAAACTGGATTACGCATAAAAGGCTGGATTACTCATATGAAATGGTGGAGCCACTCTGGAAAATGGGTTTAGTAGCTTCTTATAACATTAAAAATGTGATTGCCATATGAGCCCAGAATTGCACTCCTAGACATTTATCCCCCCGCCAGCCCCGCCAAATGAATACTTATGTTCACACTAAAGCCTGAACATTCATAGTAGTTTCATTTGTTATAGCTAAACACTAAGAAAAACCCAGTTACCCTACAACAGGTAAATGGTTAAACTTTGGTACATACCATGAAATACTACTCAGCAATAAAAAGGAACAAAGTATTGATGCATGAAAATAAGTCAGATGAATCACCAGGAATAATGCTGAGAGACGAAGAAAGTGAACCCAGAAGATTATGATTCTACTTGTGTTACATCTTTTGAAGTAACATTATTGAAATGGAGAATTGATTAGTAGCTGTCAGGGGTTAGGAATGGCTAGAAGTAGGGGAAGTAAGAAAGGGAAGGAGAAGTAGGATGTTTAATAAGGGTAAATGAGGGATATCTGTGGATGTGAGACTGTTTTGTGTCTTTACTGTATCAATATGAACATTCTGGTTGAGATACTGTACTATGGTTTTGTAAGATGATACTGTTGGAGGAAATTGCTGAAATACAGAAATTTCTCTGTATTATTTCTTATAACTGCATGTGAATCTGTAATTATCTCACAAAAAGGTTGAATTCTAAGAATTCTAAGAATTGAAGAATTTGTAAAGTATATTTTTCCATCAAGTTTGGGAATGAGGACACTTCTAACCCAATGACCCATGAAGCGATGGTAAGAAGGTAAAGCCAGTAGTTTGAAACAGACTACTGCTCCTTGGGCATTGCCTGGCATCCAAGGGTCTCCCTTCCTAGCCAGGAGCATTACCTTTTAGGCAGCCTCCATCTTTTTCCAGGAGGTTCCAATAATGACTAAGAAGATCTGGGCAGTACATCGAACAAGGAAGTCCACTTCCTAGTGATTTATTACCATGGCCTTTAAAGAAATTCTCACTGCAAGAGTCAAGTTCAGGACTAGTTGTTCGGCACTATTATGGTTATTATAATTAGTATGGTTCAGCCCTATTATTTGGGTTGCTAGTAAATAAAAAGGCGGCATCAATCAACCAATCACTGGTGACTAGTGGCTGCCAGAACCTGTGCCGCATGAGCATTGAGAAGGAAAGGAGACAACAGGGGCAGCACTTACACTTCTTCTGTGAGGACCTCCCTGCCCCTCCTTGGAGGGTGTCCAGTTGGCTGGAGGATATCTACAGCCTCCCAGTTGGCAGTGATTCCTCCTTTATCCCTGCACTGAACTTCCCGCTGTTGATGCCCAGACCAAGGATTACAAATTTCTCCAAATCAACACAGGACACTTTCTCTGGTGAGTTTTCCCAAAACACAGACCCTTCTTCTTCACTTGAGAGTGCACGTGTGTGTGCGTGTGCATGTGCTTGCGCACACACACCCCTCACTCACTTAACCATCCTTGATCCCATGTCTTCCTGGAGTGCATAGGATTTCCTAATGTTGAAATGTTTGGCTTAGTTCCTTTGAAGGTGCACATTTTCCTAACCTGCACAGCCCAACCTAGATAGTTGGGGCTGTTTCTTTTGCCATGTGCTGTTATGCTCCAGCGGTACTGCAGAGTGGTTGAGGGCACGGATAGAGGATTCAGTTGCCCAGTGCAAACCCCAGCTTTATCAATTACTGGCAGTGAGACCTGGGCTGGTAATTATGGACTCTGTTCCAGTTTCCTCACCAGTGAAATGGGGGTGATGACAGCAGCTTATCTAGAAAAGCTATTAAGAGATTAAATCAGTTAATAGATATAATGAGAAGTGAGTACCTCCTGCATGGGAGGACTTTGTAAATGTCTCTGTTATTAATCTCCTATTACTATTATTTCTCATCTGCTTCATGATACTACTCTAAGAGGTGGTAGTAGTGAGTGAAAGGACTCTGAATCTAAACCTACATAGACCTGAGGATCAAAATTAGCTATGGCACCTATTGGACAAGTCACAACCTCTGTGTGCCTCAGTTTCCATATTTGCAAAGGAAGCCCAATAAATGGTCCCCAAGTACATAGTGTTGTTATGGGCATTAAAGCCTCGAGCTGATGTGTCTGGGTTTCTCCAGGCTGCACACTAGCCACTCAAAACACAACTCTGTGTATTGTATTTTTGTAATGGACAATTATTGCAGCTGGGAGTAGTGGCTGTGAGATTAGTCCTCGTTCCCTCTCCATCCCCCTTGCCCTGGCGCCTGAGAAACAGAACATCCCCATGGCAACAGCGGCAGCTGGTCCCTTGATAAGAGCTGGAGCCAGGCAGCCTCAGCCACTGCCTGCAGAGGAGCTGGCCCAGCTTGGGGAGCAAGCACACCCGCCCCATCTCTCACCTCCTCAGCCCAGCGCCTGCATTGATTGGTAAGTACTTTAAGGAATTTTACTCCCCAAACTTTTGTGATGAGAAAAGCAAGTTTCCAATAAGTTAGAGTTTCTTTATGGTTGCTGGGACAAAGAAAATTGCAGCTAGTGCCTGAGAGTGGGGGTAGGGGTGGGGGTGGGGTGTGCTGCGCTTTCCGGAGGCAGGCTACACTGGCACAAGACAGGGAGCAGGAAAAGTCACCACTTTTGAGTCATTTTTGTAAGGGAGGTGGAGTCCAGAGTTCTGCAGGAGTCCTTTTACAAACTAAACTGTGACATTTCCTGAGGAACCTTGGGGTATCTGCATATTCACATAGCCTGAGGAGGTTGTGGAGAAGTTAATCTCCCCAGGCTGAGGGTGGAGACTGAAATAAAAAGGGAGAAGCTGTTTGGCAAGAAACTTTGCAAGCCCTACTTTAAATAAGAGCCACTCCTGGAGGAATACTGAAAATGTAGGTCTTCTAAATGAACAATTTTGATTTTAAAATATGGTACTTTTTGACCTGAATTCAATCTTCAGGGTAAAAGGAGATTTGACAAAGGATATGAATTTTCTGTTAAGCAGACTTCACATTGGGTTGCTGGAATAACCTTCTGGTTTTGCATACCATCAAGTAAATCCGTGCCTGATTTTTTTTTTTCTAACTTCATTCAGTTATTTATTTTTAACTGAGGTAACACTGGGCTATTGCCATCAGGTATTACCTCCATAATGTCGGCCTGATTATTTAGGGAGATTCTCTAGCTTGCCCTAGGACTGAGTTAAGCTTCAGCTGGGTCCTAACAATCAGCTTCACCAAGTACCCAAGCCCTGGAATTGGGCTCTCTGCAGCTGGGCTGTACTTTGGACTGTTCTAATCTTATCTTTAGTTTCAGGGAAGGTCAGAGGTGGGATGAGGAGATGATTCCAGTGGTTCAATTTAGATAAACATGCTTAATCATAACGTGAGGACTGAGGTGGCAAATACGGTAATTCCCATTGTTAAAGTCTAAGAAAGATGTGCGGGTCTGGGAGCTTTTCAAACATGGATTGTATCAATCCTCTTAAAAAACCCTGGAGAAGCCACTATATGCCCATTTTACAGATGTGGAAACTAAGTTCCCAAGAGGACATGTAACTTCCCTCTATTTGCCCAGTTAGAGAATGGTGCAAGCAACCCAACACTTGCCTCTTTCTCGTATTACCTCACAACAAAAACAGTCAGTGAGGAACTTTCTGTCCATGAGTAAACTACATACTCTAGAATCCAACTGGGAAGTCTATTCAAGAGTACTACTTATGAGAAAGGACAAAATGCCCAGACCAGTTTCTGACTTCAAACTGAACCGAGCAGCCTTTGTTAGTTGTGGAAATAGCACCGCTGTCCCGATGCAGCAATAAACTCTAAAACGGTGGTTTGAGGCGGTTCCCCTAAATGTGTCCTCAGTCTCAGGCCACTCTGGTGTGCTGTTCTGCAGCCTAAGGGGTTCTTCCCTGGTCCTGTGGTCCCTGCTCTTGCAGTTCTAGTTCTTAAAAGAGAAGGTGATCTTTGTCATTAACAACCCCCTTCTACTGTGATGTCAGTTAAGGGGTCTCCTCTCTCAGAGGTATTTACATTTGTAAGTGTCTCTGTGAAAATAAAGGCTTTGTGAAAAGGAACTTAAGAATCAACCAGAGGCACTTGTAAGAGTTTAACATCTTCAGTCCGAAAACCCTCTTCGAACTCCTGAAATGATACCTTTTGGTCTCTTGTACATGCTGCATCAACCTACCTTCTCTCAACAACAGCAGTGAGAAAAATAATAGAGATCCATAATCATTTATTCTCTTATTAAAATAATCAGAAGAAGTCCAAAGAGTAAAAGGTTTTGTTGTTTATATAAAGTTCAACATGAACTCACTCAGTAGCAAACCCCAGTTTGAAAAGGTAAGAAATTTTCTGTCCTCTTTCTATATGTCAGTTAATATAAATATTCATGGTTTTGCTGCAGAAGTAATGCAAGTAACTGCAGTGTTTCCTGAGATCTGGGGGAGTTGTGGACAATTTCCTGAGGGCCACAGTGCAAGTGGCCTCAGGCTTTTCAGGTGGGGGTGGGCAGGCTGATAGTGAGGTGATGGCCCTCCTGCTGCCACTGCTCAGAGGCCACAATGAGACAGTGGGCATCAAGAGAAAGTTAAAAGTCACAAATCTTTGTACAAGAGAAGAGTTTATGAAACACCCCAGAGCATCTATTAAGGCCTGAGCTTTTGGGGTGGAATCCAAAGACCTAGGGCACCAGGTGCATAGGCATCAAAGAAAGAAGTGCTGGTGCTTCCAAGAGCCCCCAATTTGCAGCCAGTTGCTACAGGAGATGATGAAGCTTCCCTGGGCAGCCGGACGGGATAGTGGCCCTTGCACGTGCTCGGTGCTGGGCGTGGAGACTGAATTAGAGATGCTGGGGCAGTCAGGCATGGGACAGAAAGTATTCCACTTCTTAGTCGGACTCAGACTGGTTCACGCCTTCCAGTGGCTCAATCATAAAGAGCACTCTGTCTCACTGAATAAAAATGGAGCATGGGGAGACAGCAGGGTCATCTTATGCTAACATTTAACAGGCGGGTGAAATGAAATAAGACAAGCTGAACTCCAAGTATCTCTCTCCTCCATGCACTTACTCTTTGTGTGAGGTCTTCTACCAAGAAGTTCATAGTTACGTCATCCATGATGACAACGGTTTCTGACGCCACAGGCAGAATTATGCAATTCTGAGAAGGCAGGCTCTTCTCTCTCAAGTCCTTCTTTGTGAAAGCCATTTTGCTCAGAGGAAGGTTGTACCTCCCATGGTTCAGCATATAGACAAAAATGAAGGTTCTGGTGATTTTTCAGAACTTTCCTGTTAAGACAGCTGTCTCCGTGAGCTAGCTATGTAGTGTGGACAGATGATGTTGCATAACAATGCTGCTACTTACTCTGTGCCTACAATGTGGACGCAAGTGTGGAGCTACCCATTTAATCTTCCAAGTAAGTCTGCAAGATAGATACTATGATCCCTATTTTATAGATAAGAAAACAGTATAAGAATAAGGGGCAGGGGAGGGCGTCGTTCTATGAGCCCATGTCTATGCACATGCCACAAAGATGCTAACTGTTGTAAATTTTATCATAGCAACAGGAGTTTGGAGAGAGAATGGGCAAAAAATGATTATATTGCACGCGGGTTTCATTTATCCTCACCACATCGTTAAGATTTAGAGACTTTATCATATGGATTTTAAAGAGCTGAGACTTAACCTACATCTATTTAACTGGAGAGCTCAGCTCAGACAATACCCATCGAGCACGTGGAGCAGCCATGTGATTTGAGCACAAAGAACAGCTTGTCAGGCTGGAGAGGAGAGGAGTGCTCCCATCCCAGAGGACCTAGACTAGAAGGTGGGGGGCCTGAGCTGAAATGATGCCTCTAACTTTGTAAGTAGTGCTGGGTCATTTTAACCTCTGGGAACAGCAGTCTCTTCTTCTAGAGAGTGAATAGTCAAACCAGATCCTCTCTGGGGTAATAGGCAGCACAGAGTCTTTGACGAGCCCATGACTTTCTGCTGAGAGAGAAAGATTAGTTGAGTAGGTGCACAGGCCAAATTTGGGGCTGTTACTTGGCCACTGGCTTGGGCACAGAGCCCACACATCCCCAGTAATATTCCCATAGCTGCCCTCTCCACTCAAGCCAGTGGGGGCTGGCCACCCAAGATAATAGCGTGCTTCCTGAAGGTCCCAGGGAGTCAGCAGTCTGTATGCAAACACGGAAAACAATGGTCAGATTGATTTCTGCTGAAGTCACTCAGGACGATCAGTCTACTCAGAGTGGCACTAAAAGCTGAGCTCAAGAAATCCATTAATGGTTCCATCTGCTGTGCTATGATCTCAGCTTGTAGGGGGAGAGACCCTCCAGCCTTCTTGGAGGCTTATTCCTCAGAAAACAATTGAGATGAAGTGGGTCTATGAGCTTGAAATGTTAATGCCGCTGGTCCATGGGAAGGTCTATGTGCTGGGGGCGCTAGGATCTCAAGAGAAGAGGATCAGTAGGATCATTTTCTCTTATTCCTCTCCAACATTCTTGTGGTGGTAGGACACGAATAATAGATTACCTGAAAGAAATTCAAGGAACAGAGTCCAGGCAGACTCCAGTGAGATCTCATATAAATCAGCAAATGCATTTCTCATTCAGCCTTGACACATGTCCATTCTGAATTTCCAGTCCTCCTGGACAATGGCTACGACTAATAGCTCTGGAAATTCAGTGAGTTTGTGGTCTAGGAAAAATAGGATATGGGGAGGGGGGTGGGGAAGCAAATTTGCTTTAATAATAACTAGATTTCAGTAACCGGATTTTTCCTACCACCATTGACACATAGAGAAGTCTCATTACTTCACAGTTCAAGGATGCAAGGTAGAAAAGTAAGTGAAGCCTGGTTCAATTAGAGCTTAAAAGCATTGCTTTATTTTTAAGACTGTGCTTGTGACTGCGGTTGTCAAATAGAAGTCTGCAGAACTAGATTTGGATCCATATTTGGCTATTTTGTACAAATGTGATTAACTAAGTTAATTAGATTTTTAAAGCCTCAGCTTCCTCATCTGTAAGGTAGGCACAATTCTACTTTGCTGAACTCAACAGAGAAAATATAGGCAAGATATAACAAAGATATTTTGTAACTTAGTTAACTCATTTCTAATTCAGATTTGACTATAATGTTCATTCTGAAACTTCCACAGTGCCTATGAGAAGATAAGTATTAAACATTTGATGCATGACAGTTACTAATAGGTGTGTGTTTGTGTGTGTGTGTGTGTGCACGCGCGCGTGCATGTGCACACACACACTTGAGATTCATTTATTTGGGCTTAAATATTAAGTTCGGAGCATCCAGTAGCTAAGTGTAAAAAGCAGACTTGAAAAACAGGATTGAAGTGGAACATAACAGTAAGTGCTCAAAAAATGTATTTCATAAGGGAGTGAATGGAGAGAAGGCAGACTAATGGATTTTTCTTCTACTCCCCAGTGCTGGAGAAGCCTCCACACCAGCCCTCCTTTGATGATGTCCACAGAGCAAATGCAGCCGCTGGAGCTCTCAGAGGACAGACTGGACAAGCTCGACCCTCGTTGCAGCCACTTAGGTAAAGGCCCCAGTCTGAATGTCAGAGTGGAAGGGAGAAAGGGTCCTCTCTGCCATTTGGTGTGCAGGGAAGTCAGGGGGAGGCCCCCTGAATCCTGATCGTTTGTGCCTTGTGGTAACAGCCAACACCAGATGGACAGGCAAATAGCCAAGGGTCTGTGTGGGCTGCCATGTAAATATTAGCTAACGCGCTGGAGAGAAGTTTATTAGAGTTAAAAAAAATGATAAAAGGCATTGTCCCCTTTTTTTTTGGTCTGACCGAGTCCCAGGCAGAGCATTTTTGAGGCAATAAATGGAATGTGGCAGTATAGCTTGTTTCTGGTATTTCCCAGCACACTTACACTCCACGTGCAGTACCAATAAAATATTTCAAATATCTCTCTTTGCCTATCAAGACAGAATTTTAAATAGCCTTTTTCTGCTTTATTGTCAATCTGTTTCCTTTCCAGAACTGACTTTTTGCATAACCTTTGTAATGAAAATACCAGAAACATTTCTGCCTCTACCCATTTCTAAAAATGAGACACTCAGACTTTTGATGGATGGGCCTTTTGCATATTCATAGTCTTTGTTTATGTCTCGCCTGGTTATGACTCCCCCCTTCACTCCCCTCTCCCTATTTGCCATCAAGATATTTTATGATCTGGATTTCTCCAAAAATGGGAAAAAGTGTAATTGAAGTAAAAGTCAAAATTGAAGCAAATGCCTTGCTCTCTGTACTGTGCCCTGAGTGGCCTCTTGGGGTTGAATAGTGACACATGACAGATACACATCCAGCTTGTGCCTCCAGGGACCCCACAGCTGGGCCATATCCATTCTAAGCAACATTCATTTATTTAAAAAAAAAATTCTATGCTCTGTATAAATCAGGAGGAAGTTAACTGTGCTACGTGGTAACAGATTTTTCAAATTCTATTGTTAGCCAAGTATTAAGATACATCGTCCCAAACCCTGGATTTAGCTCTGACCCTAACACCTGCCAGCAGTATAATCTTTTCATTTGCTCTTCTGAACCTCAGTTTCCACATCTGTAAATTGGGCTTGGTTATGGAATTCTGGCTTTCTATGTTAGTATATGTATTCAGGCAAGGCTACTAAAGTGCTCTGTAAAAGAGGCCCAAATAAATCAATACTTTGCTTTTTCAGACCAAATGGCTTCTGCCTTTATCATCAGACATAAATGGAAACTAACCAGTTTATGAATGGACCCTCACACATGTTGTATTCTTTGTTTTTGCACAACCTGTCAAAACCAGATGATCTTTCAGACCAATTCATTAAGGACTGTGATCTCAAAAGGAAGCCAAGAAAGGGAAAAAATGTACAAGTCACCCTGAACGTTGAGTCAGAAAACCAAAAAAAACCCAGGAGGAAAGATACCCCGGCCTTGCACATCCCCCCTTTTATACCAGGTAAGAACACCACTTAAGGGAAACCACCTGCCATGGGATCACATTGTTTTTATGAATTTTTCCTTAAATATTGAGTGTTTTGTCATTATCATTATACTTTCTGTATCTGCCTTAATTACAATGTAGCTGACTGTTGTAACTGATAAATTCTAAAATATTAGTAACATGGCACACAGGAGTTTGTGTTTCACTTACTTACGGTGGAAGTCGGGGGTGGGAGAAGCAGGCTCTGCCCCAAATGGTCATTCTGGGGCCCAGGCTGGTGGAGAGTCAGATGTCATCCACACATGGCCTCCCTCGTCGCTGTGAGCATCCATATGCAGCAGAACAGCCGGGGGCCACCACACCCACGAGGATGGACTTTGGAGGCAGACAAGCCTGGGCTGGCACCTGGCTCTGACGCAGATGTGAGCTGTGTTCCTCAGATGTTCCTCAGATGTGCTCCTAGTGAGATGAAATTTCTCAGGCCTTGTGAGGCAAAAGTGAAATCAGGCATGTGAAAACCCTTTGCATAGGCAGTAGTCTCTTGTGCGGTCTTGTTAATTCTTTTTAAGTATTATTATTAATTCTTATTATAAAGAAATGGCTTTTATAAAAATAACTTTTAAAGGGATATTGACTGCTGTTACTGGGTGTATGTGCAAATATGGATGCCCAGTCATCAGGCATTAGGATAAAGTATACATTTGACCCTGCTCTCCCTCTGTTCCCCTAACTATGCAGGTGTGCTTTCAGAACATTTAATTAAAAGATATGATGTCCAAGAGAGACATCCAAAGGGCAAAACAAGTCCAACTCTTCATAACACTGACCTGGAACAGAAAAAGCCAAGGAGAAAAGACACACCTGCCCTGCACATGTCCCCATTTGCAGCAGGTAAAAGAGCTAAAAGAGCTGGTGCAGAGCGTTTGCAGGGGGTGATGGGAACAGGTCAAGAGCCTTACCATCTGGAGGTGCTGCGGGCTTGGGCTTTCTCCTGGCCCAGCAATCTGTGTGGCGTGGACGTGCTCTTGGGAGGAGCAGCATTTACTGCTGCCTTTCAGGTTTCCCTCTATTGGCGACTCCCGGTGGCTGACTTGGATATTTGGGAGGGGTAAGAGCATTACTTGGACTTCAGCAGAACTGATAAAATTCACTGAACCAATGAAACAGAAAAGTCGGTGGGTCCCTGAAAGGAGTTGAAATACCCTTCTCTCTTGTCCACTCTCCCACGGATCGTGCGGCTGACGGCTGATTCTCCCAAGACACCTGGACATAGTGAACAATTCCTCAAAAGGAGAGAGAGAGAGAGAGAGAGAGAGAGAGAGAGAGAGAGAGAGAGAGAGCGAGAGCGAGAGCGAGAGAGAGAGGCAGATGTGTTCATAGCTATCTCAATATGTGTCAAACTGAACCCAAAAATTTTGCTATGTTCACAAGCCCAGGCGATAAAGCAGTCCTTGTACCTGAGAAGTTGATGTGCAAGCTGGAGAATAAGAGAGATATTCATTCATGATTAGAGTATGACTGAGGGTGTGTGTGTGTGTGTGTGTGTGTGTGTGTGTGTGTGTGTGTTGTAGTGGGGGTTGCACAGGAGGAAAGAAACTGATGTTTATTGAGATCTTACTAAATGTTAGTTTGTAACCAGCTTGTTCCACAAACTTTTAAAATTCAACTCAATAACTCGGTAAAGTAACCATTGTCTCCCTTTACAGAGAAAGAAACTGGAAGAGAATTTAAGTACTCAGGCTCTTTAAAGTCTTTAAGTGAAGGTAGTTGATGGATGGGTCACTGAGTGTCTGACTGGCTGTTCTGACTATGGGTTTATAACTGATGATTGATAGATGAATGGATCAAATTATGCCTAAGATCAAACACTAGTATGTGGCATACCTGGGGTTCAAACCCAGCGCTCTCTCTACCTTTTGGTAGTTTTTCATCATTCAGGGGTGTGGTTTATGTGTATAGCACTATAGGGATCCAGAAGAACACTTTTGGGGAGAAATGAGATTTGCTTGTTATTATAAGCCATGTTTCCAGTTATTCGGAAAGACAGAGGAGACATCCCACAGTCAAGGATGAAGTCAGGGTCACTGTCTTCTGAGGAGCAGAGCTCAGCTGTGGCATGAGGAGGCCCTTCCCTAGAGAAAAGGACCAAGGGCTGATTGGGAGCAGCTGAACCTGCCTCTGCCATTATACTCATCGATTACAGACATTCCTACCTAGACTCATCCTCCTGCCCACCACACCTTCCCTCACGCTCTGCCTCTGTCTGAGTCCCAGTCAACTTGCAGGACTCAGTCACCTCAAAGTCTCTGCTGACAGACTTCCCCAAGTCCCAAATGAATCTTTCCTATTGTGAACTAATTGTACTACTCACTGGCATGCAAACACCTTTGCACTGCCGTCTCTATCAATACTGTTCTTGTTGCTCTTATTTAAATTAATTTACATCAACAATTTGGTGAATGTATGAAAATTTTGTTGCCCATTGTTGGTGATATTGACCTTGTTGTCTGGTCCAGTTCCTTCTAGACTAGTGCTCAATAAGGATCTGTGGATTCAATTTTCCACTTGGCAGTCAGAAGTCTGCAACTGCAAATTCTCCACCAAGAGACTGATTACTTCTTGCTAGCTTTTGTATCTCTTTTTATTGAAGTTGGTCTAAGAGAAGCTTAATAGAGGAACAAAAATGAGCAGTGAGCCACCATAGTACAGAGCATGGAATGAGAATGTGGGAATCAGAAAGGTCTAGGATTGACCTCTCGTTCTGTCCTTTCTAGCTTTGTGACTCTAAGCAACTCACACAAACTATACAAGTCTCCTTTGTTTCCTCTGTCTCCGAAGAAGGTCCAGAAAACATGTTTGCCAAGCTTGTTAACACAATTGAATAAATTATATAGAGCACTTAGCACATTTACCGGCTCATTGAGAGTCTTCAGTCAGTGTTAGCTCCCCTCCATTATCTGTCCAATCTTATGTTGTTTGAGATAACTCAAATATTCCTAGAGGTGAGAATGTTCCTGGCTATGGTGTTTTATCCGTCTCTGTAAACCTGCTGATTCAAAGACCTTCCTAAGGAGTTGAGCTCTGTTTACATGAAAATGCATGCTGGCTACATCCCAACCCCTCTATCCAAAGTGAGCTGCTTTCTGGGTGAATGAAAAATGTTTATCAAACAGTACAACGTACACAGAATTGAAGAGGGAGGCTGTCTATCCATAGACTCAATACACATTATGGAAACCCTTGAATCAGCAAATCTCTGTGTTGCAAGTATTTGCAATTATAGATAGTGTTCTATGATTCTAGCTTTTATTAGCATATTAGCTGAAGCACTTTATTTTTGAAGAGCCTTTTAGTATCTAAAGATTTGGCAGTAATCGAAATGCTAGTTAAGCTGATAAGGATAGAGTCTTCAACAGATGTTCAGAGAGACTCACATTGGTTCTAACAAGGGTGTTGAGAGAAACTCACAGACAAATGCACTCCGGAGGAAACTCCTCTCATTAGCCCTTGGCAAGTGAAGACTGGACAAGGATTCACTCTCTCTTCTAAATCTCTTGCTAACTACCTTCACTCCCCGAGGTTAATGAGCTTATATGACAGGTTCCAACTGCCAGACAACTCCTTAGTGAGGCGTAGTCTCAGCCTTCTTTGCCAGCCCAAGGTCTGCTCGAAACTTGGCCCATTGTTGGCAGGGCTCCCATCTTGGTAGCTGCATGACAGGGAACATGGGTTGTGATTGGTCAGGTCTGGGTAGCTTCAACCTGCTTACAAGAGAAAGAATTTTCTAGTTGAGGTATGTGGGGGGAAAAAAATAAACCAAAAACAGGGTAACTAAAGAATAATGAGGCTGGAAGCACTGAAGAGAAACCTCCTGGTAACTGACTCACAAGTCATGAATGTGTAGAAGTCTAAGCTCAGTGCTGCACTTGTGGATGGGGAGGATCTGTGCCTTGAAAGTGACCCCTCTTCTGGCCTGCTGGGAACAGAGCATTGAGGGTCTCTGGGGTGGTTTACCAGGAAAGATGGTGTCTTAGCTCTGTCTCTTTTAGATCAGACATACATATTTTTTTTAAGATTTATTTTTTATTTATGCATACAAGCTAGGGTACAGGCCAGAGGCATGGGGTGGCGAGAGGGTTCACCAGAGACAGAGCGGGTAGCAGAACAGGCAGATCAGAAATACACTGCTGAGGGGAGCAGCGGGCGAGGCAGGAGAGGTCTGCCGCGCCATGTGGGATTCTCCCTGGCTGGGTGTCGAACTCACGTCGTTGCTGCCGACAGCTTCACAGCCAGCGCTTAACCTCTGCACCACCAGGGAGGCCCCCAGATATACATATTTTAATGCTTTAATACATATTTAATGCATATGTTGCCCTGGTGGGATCGTGAATGGCCACAGCTTGGTGCAAGGCTGACTTGCACTCAGAGATCTTGAAATGGCAACTTTGGCCTTTAAAACATACCAAATTCTAACAGGCAGTCAAGTTGCTCAACTCTTCTTCATGGAGAGTGGAAGAGCAGAAACTAGTATGCTAAACCCCCATTATATTCCAAGTTTTGTGCTTTTTGTTAGCATAACCTTTGAAAACCTCACAAGTATGTGAGGGAGGGGAATGTAGTGTCCAATGATTCTCAAAATGTCAGAAGTGTCTTAGAGGTTCATGTGAGGTGGGGTGGAAGCATAAAAGAATGTTGGCCTAAATCTGGTTGTATCATCCCCTGAAGAAATTATTTTCTTCAGTTTTACAGATGAATGAATTGAGACTCAGATAGGTTTAAGTGACCTGCCCAAAGTTGAATAACCAAAGCAAAGTGTTCTGGATCTAAAGTCTATATTCCTTCCAATGACACACCACAGCTCCCCTCAGGAGAGCATGAGTGTCAGGATGAGGTTAAACCAGACAGACCTGTGCTTATCAAACCTTGTTCATCTTCCAGTCACCAAAGTCAATGACAAGGCAGTATCAAGTACAGGAATACAATGATGACCTATAGATGCTACTGATTTACCTAGACTCTCAATCAACTGATTTCTCACTCTCTTATTCTATCTCAAGCTCCAACTGTCTCTGATAACATTCTTAAGAACTTTTAGTCTTCTCCTGAAAGACTATATCCTTGAAATCAAGATTTTGATGAGCTACTGTATTTTTGTTTGTTATAAGATCTTAAAATTCATGCTTTGCAATACTGATACAAATACTAATTCACTTTCCACTTGAAAGCATATCCTTTGCCACTGTGGAAAACCTAACCCACTTTGGGAAAGGGCTGACCTTGATCTTGATAATTAAACAGTTTCCTCCCTTCTTCCTTCTCTGAGAGCTCAGAACTTTTTTTTTTGGTACAGATGCTTCTATGACTAGATTTCAAGGCTACCCAAAATAACCAGAGAGTTGACCAGAATCTGAAATTTTAAAGGCTCTTCTCTACTTTAAATCAGCCCAAACTTAGATTAATATGAAGAGATATCAAGGAAAGTAGGATAGAAAGTTTAGGGGTTCAGCATAGCTAACTCTCTTCTCCTACCAAGTTAGCCTTAATTCCAGACAAGAATCCAAACTCTATGCAGCTGTTATAAGAGCAAATATCCCCCACTGTGTCTCATAAGTGATTTATGCAAAAGCCTTAGTTTCAGCCAGACTCTTGAAATTGTTTTTCTCCTCCAATAAATATCAGCTAATTGGTAAAGAACCCATATGAACAAACTAGAAACTGAATCAAATGAATAGTCATTAAGATCAGCACATAGTTTTCATTAATTTGCTGCCGTTGAATGGAGTCCAGTGTTGTAGAAAGGGCCTCTTGTGGTGCACAGCTTTCCTCCCTCAAATTCAGATCTTTATGAAATGCTTCATGAATGGAAAGGCCTTTAATTATGGAAAGGAAAGAGGGTGGTGAAGGCAGTGGTGGGAAAACAAAACTGGCTGGCTGGAGTGGGGTGGCAGAAATCTAGGAGGACTGCTATTAAGGCACAGGTTCCTTGTTTCATTAAAGTGACCCTACATCACCCTCACAGGATGAACAGAATCCCCCAGGATGGCTTCTTTGGACGGTCTTTTGGGGGGGTCTATCAACCCAGATAATTATTTAAAGGTTTCTGAATTGCACAGCTCAGTAAACTTTTAAAAGCAAAGCATTATGGATCATAATGTAGGGATTAGCATCACTTTTAACTTTGCCTAGTAAGGAAACTTTAAAAAGCCCAACCACCTAACATCACTAAAATTTCAAATAAGGAACTTTATAAAATTGTAGCCAAATATCTTATGAAAAACCCACTACACTTTCCTTATTTTTCTCATTCTGCTCTGAACTATGTAAACTTTAGTATCTGCTGGTACTGACATTTAGAAATGGCATGTTCAGAGCCTCAGCTTAATAATTTTCCCAGATGTTAGTAAAATCTGTTTAAGTTTGACTTCTTCAGGTTTACTTACCAGTTCTTCTCAAAAGGAAAATAAACTAACAAATTGCCAAAGGAAAGGAAAAACTTTCGGGGGGCTCTGTGCTAAGCAGTGACACACTCCTCACCCACTTCTCACAATACCCTTTACACAAGCGCTCATGCTTTTGATTTATGTTTGAGAAAACCGAGGTGGCTGCGCATCGCTTGGGAGGCACCCCAAGAAGTCCCACCCAAGCAACTAGCCTCCAAGATCTACACTTCCTGTTCTGCTGTGCGGCAAGCCCAGAACAGAGATGACCAGACGCCCTGGTTGAGCATCCCAGTTCCCTGGTAACTAGAGCAGTGTCCTCGTTGAGCTCCCCCCGGGCCCCCGGGCCCCCAGGAAAACTGAGTAAGGCCACCTCACTCCTTCCATCTTGGTTGGCACCTGTAGTCATTTGTTCCAAAAAAACTAAAAGTTTTCTGGGTTGTTGCACTCTCATGTACTGTGTCTCTGCTGTAAGATTGTTTAATATTTTAATTAGAGTCCTTAATTGCGGGCCTGTGCTTTGTTTTGCAGGTGTGACACTGCTCAGGGACGAGAGACCCAAAGTGATCATGGAAGATGACGAAAAGGAGAGCGACAAGATAGCTATTTAAAGATATTTCCCCTGAGATCACATGTAAATAGGTTAGATTGGTTCCCTGTGGTGACCTAGAAAAAAAAAATAGACTTGTTTCTGCTCTCATTTTGTCATAGTCTGCCTTTGAGCTCCAGATACCTTTCCCCCACGAGACATGCGATATCAGATTGCTCATCACCTCTTTGTCTTTCTTCTTCCTTGAATCTGGTTTCTATTCCTACGTCTTGAATTTCGTTTTGTAATGCACTGGAAAGGAACCAGCATTCCCACCTTAGACGATAACAGGGAAAACTGACAGTTCAATTTCCACATCTTCTGGATAAATTCATAAAGAACAGAGACCACATGGCCATCCTTTATTTCAGGGTTTATGCTGCTGCGCATAACTTGATTAAATGTCATCCAAACACTAATCAAGTGGGGTTCCCAATGACCAGTTAGGGAGGTAAGAGTATTTGGGTTCTAACCCACTGGAGAACATGGACTTTTATCTCTCTTATTCTATCTCAAATCCAAGTACTTCTAGTGACGTTCCTAAGATCCTTGTATTGTAACTGGTACCCCAAAGGTGAATATGTGAGCTGAGGGGGTCAGCCCAGCCACCTATACCTTGGCTATAGGTCTAGCTCAGCATACTGGTCTAGCTCAGAAGTTCGCAATGTGTCCTGTTTATTTTTATTTTAAAAAATGTTTCTTAATCATGTCCTGAAATTTGTGAGTTGTGTCACAAGTAAACTGTCACAAAGGACAGGTAAAATAACAATGTTTGTGATGACTTTACTTTTAAGAAAATTAAGATGGGAGGCACTCATTAGTGTTCTCACTCAGACCCCAGTATCCTTCCAGGACAGAAGGAAAAGATGTGGTCTTAGCTACTTGGCAAAGGTCTATCTAGAACCCCTGTCCCAACCTGCAGTCCGTGGGTGTCATGGGAAGGTTTTGCACAAGGGTCTCATCCACCATGTGACGGAGCCAGGGACAGGCGAAAACCACTTCTCAGAGGAAGAGATGTGGCTCTTCAAGCA
The DNA here is from genome assembly GCA_004024925.1 of Scalopus aquaticus. Taxonomy (NCBI): domain Eukaryota; kingdom Metazoa; phylum Chordata; class Mammalia; order Eulipotyphla; family Talpidae; genus Scalopus; species Scalopus aquaticus. The sequence continues at coordinate 18,517 of PVIJ01000432.1, forward strand.
GATCCTGCCTTAAAGTGATAACATGAAGCTCTGTCTAGACCTGGCTCCAACAGTTTAATTCCTTCCGTCTTTCTGTCCGCCACATAAAGGTGGAAACGATACAGGACCCTACTGATGATAAAGATGCTTCTACACAAATCTTTATGTCCGCTGTGTCTATTTACTCAAAATTATGAAGAGCAGAAGTTGAAAAAGATATTCACTTAGTTGTTTTGCGTGTTTGTTTAGACCCAGAGGTTTAAAAATAATTGAATTAGCCATTAATATTTAATAAGAGAATTTACTTAACATTCTAGATTTCCAGAATCTCTAGGAAAAACACCTGAAGATCTGCAACCCTGGACCTGATCAGAAACATAGCAGCTGTGAGCTGGCACTGAGCACTGGATGCCCTTGTAAAAGGAACATACATTCTCCTGGTCCCCACCTGGCAGTTTTACCACCACCCCAACTTCACCTTTCACATCTGTCATCCTAATGACCTCTCGTCTCTTTGACCCCAGGGCTCCATTTCCTCTACTGAGAGTCCAAATCGCAGCCTCGGGAGGAGGGAGTAAAACTGTGGCCAGGTTGATGGTTGAGACCTACATGGTAAAATGGGCCACTATAGAGTCTTTAGGAAGCCAGAAGCCATTACAGGTATGTGAGAATGGGATTACATCACAACCAGCAGCAGTTTTCACCAAGGGTTTCTCACTAAGAGAACACAGACGCTCCCTTCTCCTATCAGTAACTGTGTGCACAGGGGCCGATGAACCCACAGGCTGTGCAGAGGAGCCTCTCCGTTGCTGCTTTCTGCAGTGGGTGGAAGTAAACAGGCTACTGAGGAGACAAAGACCTTGAGTTGTATCCCCAACTGGGTGACACTGAGCAAGTCCCTGAAACTGGGTCTGTTTCCTTATCCAAGTGAGGATAGTCGTCTCTCTGTTGCTTTCTGTATCGTTGGAGAATTAATTGAGCTAACATATGTATGGCATAGGACATTGTGAACTAAAATGTCCTACCCATCTGTAACATAGGGCAATTTTAAGACACCTTCAGATTGTGGACTGTGTCTTTTCTATTGCCAAATCGCCATCACCTGGCCCTTAAATGGGCAGTGGTAATGTATCATTGGCTCACAACATACAAAGAAGGACTTCAAGTAGGAAGAGACCATCACAGGTATAGACGGTACAGCCTTAGTTGAAAGCCCAGGCCTCCCTTTTCTGGAAAGATGATTTTCAAAACAGTCTCAGCCCCAAAGGACCATTCACAGAAGAATGAGTGCCAAAGACAATCTAACCAACCCCAGATATCACTGGCGTGGTTTGGATCGTTGCCAAATCTCTCTCACATCCCTTGATCCATGCAAGATCATTTTCTGGGTACAGTAGAGGTTTCATCATGAGGATTGCACTCTGATTAAAATAGTTTTCAGTACCAAATAACAATTACATTAAGAAAATAAAAGCAATACATGGTAGCCCATTCAGAAAGAAGGACCAAATTAAAGATGTCCCAAACAAGTGGAAAACCAACTGGCCATTTGTTCACTCTGAAGACATTTAGTCCAACCCCAGGCTATCTGAGATGGGGAGACTCTAGATGAGCTGTTTAGCTCTCCTTCAAAGCCCCACATGGGATGGGCGCCTTTCTTTAAATCCAGGCCCCCTTTAAAAGCTGTTGCCTAAGATCACACCGTCAAATTCAAATGCCTAATTATCACTTGGCGAGGCAGAAGCTGGTGCTGAAGGATCAGGATAAGACCGTGAAGGACTCAAGCAGTGTTTCCTTTTAGATGCAATTAAATGAAACCCCTCCCTCAGAGCCTGAGCTGTACAGGCTGTTTTCTTTAAAAAAGGATAGACTGAGATAGCATGTGGATGTGAAAATACGTTAGTCAGGCAATTATTTTCCTAGCTGAGATTAAGAGTCTAGTTATATGATAGATGCTCTAGAAACTCTTGTCATCTTGTATAATATAAATGAGGCTCCCTTGACACTTGAAATTTGTAAATGTGAGAATGTTTCTCAGAAAACTCCCCAAGGTAATAAATGAACACATGGGGAGTGGCGGGACTGGAACATCCCCTTCTCCTGGACACAGGATTGCCACTGAACGGGTTTTAACATGTCCGATCTACAGAGGTTCGGAACACCATCCTGACCTTACTTCCTGACCCGAAAACCCGGGGCAAAAGACTCTCCACAGGGAAGTATATCTATGGGGAAAATAATGTACTGACTGAAATGAGTTCTGCCCTGGAAAATCCAAGATAGCAGCTTTCCCTTCTCAAGGAAGTGATGGATTATTTGTGTCTTCCCGCTCCACTCCATCATCCATGTCACCCATTCTCTGCTTTGCAGCTAGAGCGATCTTTTCAAAACACAAATTTGACCCTGAGGCCCTTCCTTAATGTCTCATTGCTTAGAATAAAGGCAAACACCTTAAGCCTAGACCTACTCCCTCCAACATTTTCTGTGCTCCAGGGACATTGGCTCCCTGATGGGTTCATAATATGTGGGGTGCGCCCTCCTACTGTCGCATTCTCCCATAGCCAGTGACTCTCTCCTCTCCCATGTCCCAGCCCCAAAACACCCAGTGATGTGCTGCCCACCCTCCAGAGCTCAGAAAAATGCCACTTCCATGGGAAGAGGGTGACTCTTCCTCATCCTTTTGATCAGGACCATTTTCCCCACTATTTGCAGCTTCTCTAATCACCCTGTATTTTCCTCCACAGTCCTTACCTCTTATAAGGACTCTTATAAGTTCTGATCTCTTTTTTCTGATCATCCATTTGTGAAACTGATTGATGCCTGCCTCCTCCCTCTTGTACAAGGTCCATGAATGCAGGGATAGTGTCTGCTTTGGCACACTTAGCCCCTATACCTGACACAATGTACAGCGTGTTGTCGATACGTAAGAAACATCAGTGAGAGAGAGAGTGAGTGAGGAAATGAACACTTTGCAGGAAGACGGGCCTGGTAGTCCAAGTTTACCCTGCACCTGCCTAACTGGAGGTACACTCAGCTACGAATTGAGCACCAACATCAACCACAGCAAGCTGGGGTGCTTCCTGGCTCCCACCCTCCTTACAGTACCAGGGAGTGCTCCCACTAAGTAGTCCACCTCCCAAAGAACGATTAGTTTCTTCTTACTAAGTCTCCTCCCTCTTGGGAGTCTGAAAGGGGGAGGGGCCTGGTACCCGGAGGGCAGGAGCATCTTAGCCAGCCTAGGAGGGGAGCTCACAGATGCTGGAGTTGGGGACTGTCAGCGTGAGGGGAAAGAGGGCTTCTGTGCTCCTGTGCCTAAGACTTCTGCTTTTTAAGATGTTGCCTTATCACCATATGTGCTCACTCTTGCAGTTAAATAGTATAAGAAGAAAATGCCAATCATCATTGACATTTGAGAACTAACAAAATGACAAGAGAATGTCTAAGATGTTGGTTTGATTGTGTGTAGATACTATAACAATTTCACTAAAAGCCATTGAGGGAAGAGTTTATTATTCAAATGTAATATCATTACTGCAATAGCAGTTAGGTTCCTCATTAATTATGTGTGAATACATTTGCGCACTACCTTTCTTCTAATCAGTGAAGGATGATTAGATGGGACTCCCTGTCTGTTAACTGTGCAGCACAGATGCTCTCAACTTAGGCTTGACCCATGCTACTGGTCATGGCCCAAAGTCCTTTGTGCTACAGTCCTGAGAATATGAGCCCTCTTATACATCAAATCCTCAAGAAGCCAAAGAAAATAAGAATAGTTCTGTTTGAGACCCACGAGGCCCAAATCATCCCTGCAGTTCTGAGTGACCTTTAGATCATTCAGTTTGTCCTGTGGAATTAAGGACCCCGAGAGCCCACCCCATCTGTGCTGGGTCTTCAAGGAATTCACACTAGTCATGACTGGATGAGACCTCCTCTTACAACAAGTCCTGACCCTTTAGCAGTGTCATTCAGCCAACAACCAACTGCCCACCTTGATGCTGTGAACTTGCCACATGAGTGCGGAGGAATTACCTCTGGGTACAACTTTCTGCACCCACCAGCTGCTCCTGGGCATCTGAGTTAGCTCTTATGGGCTTCTCATGGGTTCTGGGGTCATTTTAGGGGAAAATGATCTGAAACTGTGAGTAGAGTCAAAGTAGTGACCCCTCCTGGAGATCCAGAACTGGGTCTTCAATACCAAACTGTCCCTCAGTTGCCTGCATGGGGTGGCCAAATAACAGCAGTGATACGGGCAAAGACAGGTTGAGAGATAGAAAGTTGGAAAGAAGTGCATGAACCATGGAGTTGGGGACAGAAGTTGAGGGGAGACATTGAGTCCAGTGATAGATCCAGTTTCTGTAATCTTGAATATCTGGGTTTGTTTCTTCCCCTGTAGGGGGAAGGGGGTCGCTATAATTCAGAGCAAGTCTGGGTACCAGCTTCTTACACCATGTTTTGTAGTGGTTCTCAGATGCCCTGTATTCTCCGCACTCTTTCATCGACCTGCTTTTTTGTTTTTTGTTTTTTTTAAGATTTATTTATTTATGTATACAAGAACTGGGGTGTAAGCCAGAGGTGTGGGGGATGAGAGGTTTTACCAGAGACAGAGTGGGGAGCAGAACAGGCAGATAGACTGAAGTATACTGCTGAGGGGAGCAGCGGGCGAGGAAGGAGAGGTCTGCTGCGCTATGTGGGAGGCTCCCTGGCCAGGGATCGAACTTGTGCTGCAGTGGCTGCTGATAGTTTCATAGTGCTGAGACTTAACCTGTTGCGCTACCAGGGAGGCTGTTGCATCAGGAGCAACACCACACTGACACACGGGAGTCGTGGAGCAGGCTACATGATGCAGGATGCTGCTCAAGGAGCAAGATCCTGGCTTTTTATTGATAGAAATAATCACAGCATCGGTTGTTGGGGGAAAGAAGATAAAAAGAAAATGGGTGAAAGTAGAAAAAATTGTATCCTATTATCTATAGCATCAGGGCGTGTGGGTCTGCTCTCCAGACATTTCTTTTCTGCTTGATGACTCAGTATTATAATTGAGGTCAAGCCTTAGATTCCCCAGCCAAGGTTTCAATCTATCAATAAGGCGGTCCACTGATCAGCTTCTGGGGTCCTTTGTCATACATTGGTCCTCAGCACCCCTCACCCCGACGTTTCCAGTCATACCTTGTGAGGCACGAGTCAGGAGTAAGTTTATGCATTCGTCAACAGCCCCCCTAGGCATTCCCGGTCATACCTCTTGATGCACGCCCCTCCCAAAGTGATCTAGCTTCCTGCTTTAGAAGATGAAAGGCACCTAGTAGGGTTGGGCTCCTGTAACTGATTGACCGGGCAGTTCTGACCTTGGGTAGGAATGCAGAATTGCAGATAACTAAATGGTGGCCGACAGGCCACTTAGGATTAACAGACCCATAGGAGGCCTCATCAACCAGCTTTTTATCAGCATGATTGTTGGATGCAATGATAAACATTAATAAGACAGGCACACCAGCTTCAGGAAATTTTAAAAGAAAGTCTTTCCTCAGTCTTGTAGTGCCCATGAGATTGCCCTTACCACTGAAGGATTGATTCAACTCTGTACTATCCTGGTCAGTGATATTATAATTTCTTGGCACCAACTTGTTACATGTTCCTGAGAACCTGGATCTCCCCTTGACGTGATTCCTCCATCCTCTCGCCAGCCACAGATTGCCCTCCCGTGGAGGACCGCAGGGTCCTGTGTTCCAATGACAGATAGTAGCCAGGACAAAAGTAAATTCCATCCGCTCGTTGAAATGAGTCATCACAGATATGAAGGGTTTGAGACACATTGTTCAAAACCTGTTGCTCTAAGACTTGTACTTAGAAAACAAAACCCAGAGCATGGCCAGTGCTGCTCCTCCTTGAGCCCTTTAATCCCACAGGAAAGCTCTTGCTTCCATCGTCAAGTGCTGGGGATCCTTCAAAGAAAATGATACGAAGACGTCTAGTAATAGAATGCAGAGAAGCTGAGGGGCAGAGAAGCTGAGGGGCTGAGCGGGGCACAGTGGGAACCACCATACGTCTTCCCGCTGTTCACTTCCTTCTCACGCCCTCCTTTGAGTTCCTTTTAGGAAACCACCCCACCCACCCCCAACCCCATGGACTTTACTGAGCAGGGTGAGGAAGCACTACACTAGGAAATTGGGGAGGTTATTCCATTGGTTGCTTCCATATAAGAATCCTCAGTTCACAATCAAGCCTCCTGTGTGGATTGGGATGAGGGTTTTCATTGTGTGGGTAATGTATGGGTTTTAATATACGCGTTTGAAGCTCCGTCTTTGATATACCCTGTGCATGTTTGAATAGAAACAATGTCCCTGGTGATTCCTCAGTCTGAGCAGCAGCCAAATCTGCAGTCAGTCTCCTATAGAGCAAAGCAAAAAGCCAGCAATAAAAAAACTAAATAGCAAATCAACAGGGTGTAGTTCTTGAACAAATGCACATTCATAATTTGTAACTGTATAGTAATAAATCCCCTCCTAGAGCTTTGCTCTAACGACCCAAAACAGAGAGGAAGCTTTTATTTTTTTTTACCACTTGGGTATTTGGTGAGGAGCAAAGCACATTTGCCAACAGTACAAATATTTATACTTTTTAGTACTTCTAAGAATTACTGCAGAATTACAGAGAATCAATGCCTGATTTTACCAAACCCTGCCTCAGCAATATCTCCTATTGATCACAGACATAAATTTTAGAGAAAAAAGAGAATTCCTGATTTGTCACAAGAGAATTAAAGACATAGACTTCATTTGCAAATCCTCAGTTGCATGCTTGTATGTATGTGTGAGTATAGGCATAAAAATATCAACCAAAATGTTCTTTCCCATCAATATCACACAATGACTTGGAAAACAGCAATATTCTGGGTCCATTTCACCTCAAGCTCGACCCTGGTCAAGAGGAGTTCAAAAAGAGGTCAACAGGATGAGAATTCTAAAATAGAGATATTGCCTACCATTCAGAGATGATCGGCCTTGGAAAACAAGTTTCTTTTATCATAGACTCAAATTAGGAAACGACATTCAAGTTTTGGAAACTCCCTGTCCAGCAGAAGCCCCTGTGATGTTGCGAATGCTCAAAGTCAAGCTATCCATGTGAGATGCTCTAGCCACCTGCAGCTACTGAGCACTTGAAATTTGGCTGGTGAAATGGAGGAAATCAATGTTTAATTTTATTTTGATTCATTTAAATTTAAAGAGCCACGCGCGGTAGCGGCTACAGTACTAGAGAATACAGGTTTGGGAGATCTCAGATACCTTACTTTGGAGACTATGGTTGACAATAGAGTCACCCTTCCCAGCAGTCTGATTGAGACTCTCAAAGCAAGGGATTTTTAAATTGGGACTTGTCTTAGCACCCTGCGATGGCTGGGACAGTAAGGTTTAGAACTTCATGTTAAATGCTAGAAGTCAAATATAATAATGGAATTTGATAGATCCCCGTTGACACTTGGAAAAGCTCTGTCCAACCAGTATAGAAACACCTGCTAAAACTTTTGGTCTAAAGAGGGCCACTCAATGTCCAGCCATTTCCATGGTTGTACAAGGAAGGCTAAGTCAAAAGGGCAGGGGATGAAAGGGAATTAGTATTCCTTAAATAACGACCCTGTAGCAGGTGTTTTCTCCAATATTCTCATTTCATCCTCACAATAATCCAAATTCCATAGGGCAGGAAGAAGAAAATGTCTCAGTGAGTGGGTGCCCAAGGCTCACACATTTAGAAAGTCCAACCCTTGGGATTTGAACCCTAGTCATGATTGCGCCAAACCCCTGCTCACAAAACCTTCCTCTAGTAGATCAGTTTTGCATTTGATGCTTCTCTCTCTCTCAGCTCTCGCTCTTGAATTTCCTATCCCTTTCCAACATGCGTCAGCTTCACATCTCCTCTAAGTCATCTAGTGTTTTATGCTAAGATTATGGAGCCAGAAGTCTTCTCTCACTGCCTCTTACTAAGACTCCCCACAATTCTTGTGGTGCTTGTTCTTTCTCATCACAATGAGCACTAACCTTAACTCTCTCAGTTGCGTGCAGGTGGATTTCCGACGGCCTTTTGCTAGACGGCATTGAAATTACGTAGTGAGCGTTCAACTCTGCGATCACACAGGCCTTTACTTCTCCTTTTAATGGTTGTATATATTCCATTCAATTAATATTCTCTAGTTTTGACTCTCATGATGGACCCTTAGGTATTTTTCAGGTTCCCCGTATTATAAAAAATATGTAACCTAACTTGTTCAAGTATTTCTGGTTATGTCCCCAGGCAAGATTCATAGAAATAGAATTCCTGAGACAAATTGTGTGGATATATTTGAGGCCCTTGGGGCATACTCTCCATCTCTTCATTTTACAGAAAGGAAATTGAAGGACTGAGATGGAAATTGGCTTGTCCAGCATCATCAACTAACTGATAACACATCCAAGCAAGTCACACATCTCCTAACTCCCAGTGAAGCCTCCTTATTTTATTTTTTGAGACTGCAACTGGAGATAAGAGTATATGAATCAATCAATATAATAATTCATGTTGTTTGATTCATAGTCACTGAGACTGTAAGGACCCCGCAGGGTTAAATCCATGAGCTGCGCCCAGTCATGCTGAAATTCTCTGGAATGGTCTTATACTTCAGGCTCACTAACCATGCTGGATAAGGGTTTTTCTCCTAAAGGTTTTAAATGCATACACCCTTTATTTTTTTTATTGTTATTTATATTTTTACATGTGTATTCCCCTTGGGTAATCCACCACTGATTCACCCGTGACCCATCATATAGTCCCTTGTGCCTTTTCTTCCCCATTTTGAGCCCTTATCCTCCCCTCCCTCACTGAGTGTCTCTCTCTTGTATGGTTCCCCTGTATTCCTGCTGTAAGTGAAGCCCTTCGGTATTTTTCTCTTTCTTTCTGGCTTATGTTGCTGAGCATGATCCCTTCTAGCTCCATCCATGTTGCTGCGAATTGCATGTGTTTGTCTTTTTGAATGCTGAATAGTATTCCATTGTGTATATGTACCACATCTTCTTGATCCAGTCATCTATTTTTGGGCATTTGGGTTGTTTCCATACCTTAGCTATTGTAAACAGTGCTGCAAGAAACATACGGGTGGGTGTATCCTTTCGGATTAGTGTTTTTTTGTCCTTTGGGTGGATTCCCAAAAGTGGTATTGCTGGGTCATATAGAAGCTCCATTTTTAGCAGTTTGAGGAATCTGCCATAGAGCTTTCCATATAAATGCATAGGCCCTTTAAACACTAATCTTATGGCCAGTGGCCCCAGGAGAGCGTGGAGCTGCTCTTTGTCTTTTGGGAAAGAAAATAAGCTAGCCCTTCTCTCAGGGGTGAGGATAGCAGCCTCCCAATGGAAACCCACCAGGCCCTGGGGGCCACTAGCCTGTTTCTCCCATTTACTAACAAGGGTCATTTTATTCTAACCAAATCCCCAAAGCATGAGAAACACAGCATATGTCTTATCTGGCTCTGCTTTTGACTATGTTATTTTGGAAGTTATTTCATAGTCCTTGTAGTCAGTTTTCTATTCTTATCTTCTGGAATTGGATCACTTCATTCATGTTTTTATTCCTTCATTCCTCAAGTATTTATGGATCATCCCCTGTCAGACACTGAGGATTCAGAAATAAAAATAAGACACAGTCCTAGACTTCCCTGCACTCACACCATTCTGGAGGAAGTTGTCAACAAATACCAATGACCCACTATATTCAGTGCTAAACAGATTTCAGTTTTGGAACCCAGAATAGGAGGCTGGGGCTGGGGAGGGGGGGCAGGTTAAATGCTGCCAGAAGGTCTTAAAAAAGTTCATTAACAAGATAAATTTGAGCCTGACTTCAGTCATTTGACAGAAAAAGAGAAAATGGAAAGAGTATTTCAGCCCTTAGGACACCTCAGTTAAAGCAAGTAAGGGAAGAAGAAAAAGATATTCTGTCTCCTGTGGTGATACATGCAGTTGAGAGCCTGGAGTGCAGGCAGACCTGGTTCAGGGTCAAGCTCCATTCTTGGGATTTGAACTTAGACATACTTCCTAACCTCTTTGGGGTCTTAATTGCTCATCTAAAAAATAGTAAATGATAAATACAGAATCTGCGAGGCTTTTGTGAGGATTAAATGTAAAAATATGCGTGAAAGTTTCTAGCACTTGACCTGGAATAAAGGAGGCACAAAACAAACAGTAGTGGATTTTCAGGTTAGGTTGGCTACTTTCTTCATTCCGTTGGATAAAAATCTTCTACTGTGGCCCTTCTTGGCAAAGGACGCCCTGCCCAGATACCTGGATGACAGGCCTGGTGCAGAGCTTAGATTGAATGATTTCATGTGTTCCTTATCAAAGACTTTGTTCTGACAGTTCATGAAAACTTACTTCTTGCACACTACAAGCCTGCTCGGAATAGGCACTTAGTGAGGACCTGGTGAGAGAAAAGCACAAAGTAGGTTTTGCTTTTTTATCCATTGCACTGCATGGTCTTTTTTAAAATTCACACAGCTGTAGATTTAGACTCAGCAATGCCCACAGATTGGAGGCCAGCTCCAAGTTGGGAGCTCAGTTCAGTAAGGAGAACAGGACCAGGCAAGTGAGGGATACTTGGACTTGGGACAGGATCTCACAAGATCTTCTCCCTTTGATCCAGGATCCATGAGAGAAGTTTTCCTGATTGACTCCACTTTGGGAAACAAAACATCTGAAACTGTCCTCAGGACCCTTCTATATAAAATGAACACAAACATAATTTGAGACTTCAAAAATATACCCCGGGGAGGCCTGTGGTGAAATGAGAAACTTTGGAACCAGAACCAGGAGGTGTGATAGCTTATGCTCAGACCTTTACCGGCTGTGCCTTCTGTGGTGAATTACTCAATCCCTCCTAGCTTCATTATCTTCATTATGAAAACAATATGGTTGCATCTCCTTACCAGGTTGGTGACCAGAATCTGAGATCATGCACTTAGTGTTTCTGGCTCCTGCAGACATTAATTCAGTCTCAGTGTCTCTTGCTTGCCACTTTCCTCTTGGCAGCTGCAGCCTTGACCTCATGAATCAGGTGGTTCACCAAGAAATACAGTGTACAAACTCATAGATGTGTGTGTGCACAACAGCAAGTGCACACACACTCACACGCGTGTGCGCACACACACGCACACTGCCATCATCCTTTCAGCTCAACAGAAATATTTCAGGATTATGAACACTAATCCCAGTTCTTGGGTTCAGGTGCTGCTCCCTCCACTCTTTCCCTCTCACACCCTTCACCAGGCATCCAGGTGACACCCCAGAGCCCCTCATTCTTCCAGGAGGCCCTGCCAGCCCCCTTCCCACACTACAGATCCCATCACACTTCACCCCTGTAGCCTCTGAGCTGTAACCTGCCTGGTGGTGGCGCGGGAGGAGAGGGCTGCTGTTTCATCGTGTGTCCTGTTGGAGCAGCCCCGCGTGGGAACAGCCAGGGTGGCTGAACCCTCCGCCCCTCAGGGAAGCTGCTGTGGCCTCCAGAGCTGAGAGGCACTCTCTGCCCCTCGCCACTTTTCCTGCCAAGGTGGGAGTCTGGAACATTGTCCCCTGCCATCTAAAAACCACCCAAGCCTGAGGGGACACTGGAGTCAGAGTGCTGTGGTCAGAACTCCACCCGCTGACACCCGAAGTGGGGGCACTGTTGGGAAGGGGGTGGAGGGAAAGGCCATGGGGGTTTTAAAAGCTGGAAGACACACGGGTGGTCTTTCTGCTTAATGTGGACTGTGACGAGTGTAGACCTGCTTCTCTCTTGCTCGGCTCTTCAGTGGTGGACAATACTGGGCCCTGCGGCTCTCCAGTCTCCTCTTCAACAAGCCATAGGGTTTATTCCCCCATGTGCATGACTGGCCACAGCGTTTGCCCCAGGCCTGGGCAGGAGGCCAACTGCACGTGTGAGCTCTTCCACATGTCACGGTTGGCTCCTGAGGGGCCAACAGCCATCTTGCCATAGCGCTCTCTCTCTCTCTCTCTCTCTCTCTCTCTCTCTCTCTCTCTCTCTCTCTCTCTCTCTCTCTCTCTCTCTCTCTCTCTCTTTCTCTCTCTCCTGTATATAAATGCTGTTATTTTTGTTTCTCCGTGTCTGTTTTTGAGTTATATCCTGCAGTTGTAAGCATGTGGGTGACCTGCCAACCTGGTCATTCCTTTTCTCCCCAGGTTTCCCTGGTTTCATTTCCAGTTTGGAGTTGCCCTCTATGCGAATCCAATAAAATAAAATAGAAGTCCAGATCAACTCGGTTAAATAAAAATTTATTAAAAATCCTATTGAAGAGTGAATGCCTGCTCCGTGCCCAGCACTTTGTTAGTTGCCAAAGACACAGAGGTTGAATCAGTCTCCTTTGGTGAGTAAGGGGAAATGCACATATAAATAAATTGCTGTACTTCACTGTAATGTATACAATTATATCTACACATTCAAGAGCCAGATGTTACACATGAGAGTGGGATTTTCTCTGTCTGGAAGAAAGTGAGTGGAACAGAAAAAGGATGAGATGACAAGTGAAGAAGAATATGAAAGAAAGACAAAGGAGGAAATGACATTGCAAAGAGAAGAAGCAACAAATAGAGGAGACTTCCATGTATTAGCCTGATCAGTCAGAAGAGCAAATGTCTAGATCAGAAAATGCAAGGACTTTAAGGGAATAGAACCAGAAAATTTCATAGGGAGATCACAGAGGTCTTGCAGGCCAAGAAAAGGGACAAACGTTTATGGTCCCATCCATGAAAGTCTTTGAATGGCGTTACAGGAAGGAACTCACCTCCTGATACAACTAAGCACAGCATGGGGTTGAGGGAGAATGGCATCTTTCAAGAAACATGCCAAATGTCTCTAGGAACACCTTTTCACAATATTCCTGGCCTGGTGCCAACTTTCCACCAAGCTAACCCCCGGCCCTGGACCTGATCTGGCCGCGACCTGGCCAAGGGCGAGGTGGAAGGAGAAGGCGGCTCTCCCAAGTACCTCTCTCGCATTGTTTGTTTTCCCAGAACTGCACACTCGCCCTAATTCTGAATCTGATAAAAGTGTTACTCAGGAGGACTCGCCCTGGTGGAGGAGGAAGTGTTAATAAAAAAGGAACATCGGCCCGAAGATTGATGGCCTCTCCTGAGCACCAGCGGCAGGTGTTCGCACACCCACCCAGATGTTCCCGTCCTCTGTGGGGTCGGGAAACACAGACCCGGCTGCTGGAGGAGGAACTTGAGCATTTCATTTTCCTAACACCTTTTCCTGGGAAAGTTCTTCAGCTCCACGTCTTCTCTCCCACTTGTTTTAATTCATCTTAAGATGGTACCAACTGAATTATGATAGATAGCTGATTTTAGGCTTTTTGTGAGGGCCTCAGGTCACCAACTGTGATGCTTAAATTTAAATTTCAACTTGAGTAGAGGTGGTACTTGGTTGTTTGGGGTCCAACACAGTCTAGGTGTGGCGTGAGGTAATTTTTAGACATAATTTACATTAAAATCAATAGAATGAATGATAAAGCTAGGGGGTGCTTTGGTGGGTGTGTGCGGTGTGATGACATACATTGAGGAGGTGTGAACTTATTCCCTGGATCATATACAGTGTTGTAAACCAACGCTGCCACAATAAAAATAAATAAATAATAAATAAAACCAGCAGACTAAGTAAAGCCAAGTGGGCGGCCTCCCCTAATCAGTTGAAGGCCTTGAGAACAAAGACTGATATTCCCCCAATAAAGAAGGTATTTGACCTCAAAAGGACAACATAGAAACTGTGTAAGCTTCCAGTCCAGCTGCCCCACAGATATCAAACTTGCCAAACTCCACAACTGTTTGAGCCAATTGAGGTGTATTATTGTTTGTTTCTCTGAAGCACTTGAATATACCCAGAGGCTTAGAATTTTCTTATTTCCATAATTTGTGCTTGGTTTAATGTTTATTTAGCAGTTAATGTAGCTAAACTCAGAGATGGTAAACTATAAGCTCAAGAAGGGCCTTGGGGATTAAGTGGTAGATGTTCTGGGATCTAATTCTCAAAAGAGAGGGTTGGCAGAACCCTGAGGCTTCACCAGTTAGGGGAGGGGAGGTGGATGGAGTTAGGTGGGAGGAAAAAGTGACTCATCTTGATTCTGAGGTGAGACTGGAAGATGGATCTATCCTTGCAGGGAAATGTGTCAGCCTCTGAGCTTGGAATTTCCAGCCTGGGGAAAATTCCAGGTTACAAAGTAATTTGGTGAAATAATCTTGGCTCTTAGTCCAAAGCGCTCTTCCTATTTTCACTTGCTATTCTCTACCACAATAGAGTGCATCACGCATGGTCCCCAAACTGTGCACAGGGGACCTCTGGGCACCCGGGATATTTTCAATTCCCAAGGAAATACAGGAATACTTGACATCTCTCATATTCCGTGTGAAAGATTAGTTCCAGGGAGTTTGCAATTTAAAAATGCCCTAAACTGCTTTTGGGATGTGGTTTATTTTTGAACCTATGCTTTCGACTGTTGCTGTGGCTAAAGAGAAACTATGACCAAAAAAATCACATGGAACAGGAAATGAGGGTGATAGTGTCCAAACTGAATTTGAAATTCAAGAAGATGTGCAGGGCTGCCTGTATCGCAATAAGTAATTGCGTGTATTTAAAATAAAGTAAAAACAGTATCATTTTCTTTCAATTTATGTACACAATTTTTTCAAATGTCTACTAAATTATTAGAATATCATACTTATTGTTTGGACCTATCAAATAAAAATTGGAATAGTAATTGCTTTTGTCCTGGAGTCTGGAGAAAAAATTTCAGACACACCTAATTCGGGAACCTTTGTAAAGTAGTCTTGCTACTCAAAATGGTCTCCCACCAGCACTTTCGCTATCCCCTGGTTCTCACTGGAAATGCAGCCTGTCAAACCCAAATCAGAATTCCTTTTTTTTTTTTAACCAAGATCACAGGTGATCCTTATACATTTGATCCACATTTGAAAAATGCTGCTTTTGAGAGTCAGAAGGACGCTCGAAGCAAGCTTCCTGGTCTGCTGTCTTCTCATCAGACCACAGAGTGTCCGCTGGACTCAGATTTCAGATCCTGCCCCTGACACTTAGTAGCTAAAGACCTCCGGTAATATTGTGAAACCTGAGCCTTAGTTTCCTTCCCTGTGAAGTGAGAATAATGTTTGCCTCCATCACTTTTGGGTTGTCCTAAAGGATAAATGAGATAATACAAAGTGGAATGCCCGCTCCAGAATAGATGGCAAATAAACTATCATTTCCCTTTGCTTCCTGAGTCTGGTTCTCGGGCACGTAACTTGTCTTCACTTTCTGCACCATTGAAAGGCCACAGTTACAGGAGAACTTGCATTTTCACATACAGTCACTGGATTGATGATCATACCTGCTACAATATTCAAGCAAATGCAAACACACACTCTGTTTCTAGGTCATTTGCCAGGGGTGCTGCTTGGGAATGCATGCAGGTGTGCCTTGGAGATATTGTTATCCCCACAATGAGGGCAAACACAGCAGCCAGGCGGATGGGCAGAGAAGAATATGCTGTGTGAGTATGTTAAAATATGTGCAACAGTTACAGCCTTAACCATTTTAGGTGTTTGCTTCAATAGAATTAAAAGATTCACATTGCTGTGTAACCATCATCACCATCCATCCCTGTAATTCTTCATCTCAAAAAATGAAACTATATCCATTAGACAATAACTTGACATCCACTAGTCTACTCTGTCTCTATGGTTTTGACTCTTCTAAGTACCTCCTATCAGTGAAAGACTGTAGCATCTGTCTGTGACTGGCTTCTTTTGGTTAGCATGATATACTTAAGGTTCATCCACATGGCAGCATGTGTGAAAATTTTCTTCTTTTTCAGGCTGAATGATATTCCCTTGTGGACACTCGTGTTGCTTCCATATTTTAGCTATTGTGATTAACACTGCTATGAAGACAGAGTACAAATATTTCTTTGAGATCCTGCTTTCTTTCTTTCTTTCTTTTTTTTTTTTTTTTGGTGTATATTCAAAAGTGAAATTGCTGGATCACATGGTAATTCTATTTTTAATTTTCTGAAGAACTGCCATGCCGTTTTCCAAAGTGGCTACACCACTTTATATTCTCACCTGCTCAGTGCATAAGGTATGAGGTTTGTTTCTAACTTATATTCCAATAAAAATGAATGACCCAGATAGGTAGACAAAGATATTCTCCCCCAAGACTGAGAGCGCCAAAGAGGGAGATCCTGCCTTACTCTTATTGGATTCACTGCACACCTAGGGTGGTTTTTCTGGAAATAAAAGGGCTCAGATGCCTGTTTGTTGACTTAAATGGACTGTTTTCTATCTCCGTTCTTCTGGTGTCTGAGGACCATTTTCCCAGAGTGTAGTTTTTCTTCCTACACAGCAGCGCCACCTGCTGGTATCATTGTCACGTTGCAATTTCCCTGGTCAATGTAAATGCCCTTGATTCATACTCTGCCCACACTGATTTGGAATCCGTGTGTTCAGGCTTTTGTAATCCTTTAGACGAGGTTGAGGTTTATTTTTCTTTTGCAAAGTTTTTTCTCATAGATAAAAATATAATGGAATTAAAATTATGGGTACATGAAAATTGCGCGTGTGTGCATGCGTGTGTGCGTGCGTACGTGCGTGTCTGTGTGAGAGAGAAGCAAGGTGATGTTGCATATGTTGAGGATAGCTTGAGTGGAGGGAGAGTCTAAAGAAATGGATTCTAAAGAAGTGGCAAAGTGTGACTATTGTAAGAAGAATGCAGGAGGCTGAGACCAGAGGAGGCCCACATTGAGGCGTTTTTAAAGTGGACACAATGCAGTTGATGTTATAATTACAAACTATTTACTCGTATCAATAATTTCCAACTCTAAACATAGCTGCAGGGGGGAAAATTAACGAAAATCTCCATCGTTAACCTACTCAAGACTCTCTGTCTTCATATACAATAAGACTGTTACTTTTCAAACTTAGAATCGAGTATTTGGCTTTTCAGTGGCTTAATCGGATTTCCCCAAAATAATAGTCTGAATTCATGTCCTCGCATATGAAATATTCCCACTCAAAAGACATCATCGTGGAGTTCTAAAGTCTACACTCTTACCTATTTCTTCTCTATTGCATCATTAATAAGGAGAGGTGTGAACAGAAGATTTAAGCCTCAGCGGTCTGGAAGGGTCGTTACAGAAGCTAAATGATGAGCTAATAGAAAGCTCATCAGGTGCTCAGGAAATTTCTTTGCTTTCTTACTGGGCTGGAATTTCTGTTCCTGGCCCCCATCTGTGTTCCAGCTCCTTCCCTCCGCCATCACCCAGGCCCTCAAGGATAGGTCTGGCCCCAGAGGGTTATCAGTTCAGGGCTCCGCCTAGTGGCTGAGTCGGCTGAGCGCAGACCAGGGTGAGCGGCGGCCTGAGTTCCCACAGGGCAAGGAGAAGCCAACATGAATGCACTCTCACTCGAAACTGACGCAACTGGAAAAGAAACACAGCTAGAAGGGGGGTGTTTCAGAGAGGCCCTTCTAAGGGCGCTAGTTTCCACAGTGGCCTGCACTGCAAAAGAGGCCCTTGGTGGTCCAGGAAGGCAGCAAACCCACCGGTTCTTTGGGGAAGTGGTGAGCTGGCAACAAAGCCAGAGCGTTGGGCTCTGGCCACCTGGGTTCAAACGCAGTCTTTACCAGGCATAGGTCAGGAGCTCACGCAGGGCGCAGAGCCTGCTTAGCCTCTGTCTACTCTTGCGTAAAAGAGGGGTGGAGATGGGTGAGGACGCAACGCACAAACCCGGAAAGCAGGTCCCACACACACCTTCTAGAGCAAATTCTCAAATTTGTTTGTTCTCTGGAGAACACCAGGCTCCTCTCCTGATCTCACCCTTACACACCCACACATACCTATATATGTGCTTCAACCCACACCCTATAAACGCTCCAGCTGCCACCCCATCCTCAAATCCTTGGCCTCGCTGGGTGATTACCCGTTGTGATCTCCCAGATTTCCTCTTCACTAAAATCGTATTGACTGATGACAACAATGACTCAGACACACACACCAACCAGCTTTTGTAAGGGGAATTTAAATCGTGTCAGCCTTTGGAAACAAATGGGACCACGTTTCACGTAAGAATCAGCCAGCTCAGGAAAAAATTATGGAGAGCCTAGGATGCATAAGAGCCTTCCTGGGGACCCAGAACTTTCTGCCATGGGTGAGAGATAATGCCTTCAATTTATGAAGACTCTGGAAAGCACTCATGGTCTTAATAGGAATATGAATAACCGTGTAGTGAGCACTGGCCATGTTCCAGGCACTGTGCTAGGAGCTTTATGTGCATTTTATTATAATCATTACAGCTGCCATGTGAACCTAAGCGATAAGGCCATGGTTGCTTGGAGGGTTGCGTTGTCTGTCCAAGGATTAGGAAGCTGTGGAGCTGTGACGTGGGTCTAAAAATGATGGTGTGCTAGTGAGGCCAGAGCACTTGCCGGGCGCCTTGTGCACACTCACAGAGCAGGGTGACTCCTGAGCCCTCAGGACCCCTGTCCCCTCCGCCTCTTCTCTGTGAGCCATGTTGCTGGGTCTCCTGCACCGTGGCCTCACGGGCAGTGACTGTGATGAGATTCAACTGGGTGACCGCCATGAGATCGACCACCCACACCCCACCCTACCCAAACACCACCCCTACCTGCTGATTGCTGTCCCACCCCTCCCCAGTCCTCACTCATCAGTCCACCCAGAGCAAGAAGAAGGAACAGGGCACCCAAAGAACATGAACCTAGACTGTTGGTATTTCCAGCAGCTGGAGCTCCGGAAAGGGGCAAAGAAAGAAGGCGAGAGGCAGGCAGGCTCGATACCAGAGACCTATGTTATTCTCCGGCTCCCGCACTGTGCTCTGAAGACAGTGGCAAACCTCTAGAGTATTAAGCAGGGCAAGTGACTTGATCACTTGAAATGAAAAATATCCCTCTGGTAGTTCTAGAGGCCATGCCTTTGAATTCACAATCGGTACTTTTATTTCTAAAGCAGTGGATTGTTTCTAGAAGTCTAGCCCAATCTACAACCAAGTACAAATGACATTTAGCCTAGAAAATGGAGCTCAATACATGACCTGATTTTAAAATAAACAACAGCATTCTTTTTTGTTGAATGTTGGGGGTTCTCCATCTGGAGTGTCATAGAACAGTTCCTTTACTTGTAAATAAAGGAAGGAAGTGACCTGAAATCATGGACTTTTGGAAATGGACGACACGGAGAGATTTTTCTAAGTCAATGAGTCTCTGTATTTGTATTAAAAATATGAGAAAAGTTTGATTTTGGAAAACGTACTTTCCAAAAGCATTGAAAGTCAAGCCCATGATCCTCAGCTTACCTCCACAACCGCTGCCTGCTTTAACCTTCTAGAATCACGTTTCATGCACCCTCCCAACTGGCCCTTATGCATCTGTAAAATGGGCCTTTTTCGTAGTTTGTCAAATGTGCAAGTGTATATTTTTTGTCCATGCCCTTTCCCCTCCTTAGAAAGCTCCTCTACTCTTGGCTTTTCTTAATTCTTCCCTATCTTTCCAGGCCTGAGGACAGCCTTGGCACAGCAATTAAGATGAAAGGAGGTGCAGGAGTGTAAGAAGTGGCAGCGAGTGCTTTGAACAGTGTCACAGCCAAAACCCAGACAGGGCAACCCACGGGGCCGCGGCCTCACACACACTGGCTCAGACATGCGCCGGCACAGAGGAAGCGCCGAAGAGGCAGCCTGTGACCCCTCATTAGTGAAAACTGCAGCACCTGATCCCCATAAATGTAAAACAACTGGGCGACCTGGTGTTAATTTTTTTTTAAGTGGTTTATCTTCCCCCCTCCCCCCTCCCCCCTCCCCATCTTCTATTCAGCATCAACCTAGCATCAACCGCTCGGCCTGATTCATTTTTTTTTTTTTGCATACAAGGCCAGAGGTGTGGGGTGGTGAGAGTTCACCACAGAGGGAGCGCCTCGCCGGCCGAGGCCTCGGCCAGCCTGTGGGAATCTCCCTGGCTGGGCATCGAACTCATGCCGCAGCTGCGGATAGCGCCTGGGCCGAGGGAGGCTAGGCCCCCGGCCTCTGGGAATCTCCCTGGGCCGGCCTGTGTCTCCCTGGCTGGGCATCGAACTCGCAGCCTCAGCTGCCGACAGCTCCGCAGCGCGGCGCTCAGCCCGTTGTGCCACCAGAGGAGGCCGCCTGGTGTTAATTTTTAACAGCTTTTCTAGAAGAGGCAGTCAGAGGGAAAGGAAATGGATGTGGAGGCTGGGTTGGCCTGTTAACATACTGGGGACAGTAAATAAAATTCATGGTGCTGTAATTAAATAGTGCACTAAGTATATTGTCATTTACTTACATATACAAAATAGCACCAAAAATGTCTTTTATTTAGAGTGCTTTCTTTATGACACTTATTTGTACAATTTGTTTGGCAATATTTCCCTCAACTCCTTTTTAATTTTCTCCGTAAAATTTCTTAGCATATAAATACACTTGTCAACACACACATGCACACACACACATATTTTCTGCTTGTGAGCAGTAGAACTATTTAAGAGCTATTTTTATAGCAGAGCACACTTCTCCAGAAATGCAGTGGCACCTTAATGAGAACGAGTGAGCTTTTCCACAGCCTTCTGAAGCCTGTCTCAAGTTTCCTCCAGCTGAAAGTCATCGCCCTTAAAGATTCCCTGAATTCAGCAAACATGTCATGCCTCGAAGAGACGCCAGGGGGCAGGGCAGCATAAGAAGTGAGCGTGATCCACTCGAACTGGATCTGTAACTTGACTCCATCAAATTAAATCCACCTGTACTATTGTTTTCAGGATGTTCCTTTTCTAAGTTTTGTGCTGCCAGTTCATCGTGGTTTCAACCTCCTTTCCAGAAATGAGCAAGGTATAACGTCCTTTCAGTGATACACACTTCATTTGGCCAATTAACGGTCCAATTCTTTTTAAATGGGAGTCTGTTTACTGAAAACACAACTGTGTTGTGGAGTGCAACATCACCCAGGGCATTTTTAACCTATTTTAGGAAATAAACACCCTGATGTTTGTTTCCAAAATTCCAGATCCTATGGGTAGATGTTTGTGGGACAGAATGACTCAGGAAAACTATCTCCTATTAAGGGTGAGGCTTTAACACCTAGAACTGTGTAACTTCTTTAAAATTTTTGAGTCTAAAAGCGAAACAGAGACACTTATGAGCAGTAAAGTAGTTTTTTTTTTTAGAAATATGTAATGACACGCTAATCTTTAAACATATATTCCATTTTCTGAATCAACTGAGATTTTGACAGATGAAGAGCTGCTGAATCAGCAGAAAATTAGGGTAAAGGCAAATCCAGGTTATAGTTTTAATACGGAATAACATTGATTTTAACAGAATGGAAATGCCAGTGGATTCAAACCATCTGCAAGGAACTCCGTGTTGGGAAGGCTTTTCAGATTTTGTTTGTACTTAGTGAGAAAAGGTGCACTGATTGATTATTGACATCTGTCCTAGGTGAAGAAATGAGCTGTGTGATGAATATATTTGTCACATGTTGACCCATTTCCTCACTCTGACTGACTCTGGTTTGGTACCATCTCCAACCATTACATTTTTGAGGATCTGTTTTATCGAAAGCACCATGTTGGTATTCAAGAGGGTACAAATGTGGAATAAGACAGGATGCTCCCTGTCTTATTATAATAATGCAGTGGGAAGAATTAATAACCAGGTAGTTTGAGGCAGAAGCACTGCCTCATTCTGAGGGGTAAGCAGGGCTAAAGACCTGTAAGCCTGCAGACAAGGGGCCAAACTCTGCACTCCTCCCCCAAAGACCCGCGTCACTCAGGCTGGAAGGGGCAATGCCTGAGGGGTGCCTCCTCTGAACTCTGCCCTGGACATCCTGAGCTGGGGGGCTGCTGGGAAGGGAGTGGGCCCAGTGGCCATTTTATGAGCCTTGAAGCGGGAGTGAAGCCCTGGGGGCTCTTTTTTCCTCGAGTTGCTGTGGAAGGGCAGTGCCTCTCCTGCCTGCTGGGCGCTGGGCCGTCGCGGCCCCTCAAGGCAGGTGGCCCCAGACTGCAGAAGCTGCAGCTTCCGTCAGCCACAGCCTGCAGGACGCCGTCGCTGCAGCTCCTCTGAGTGCCATCAGTCTGTGACTGGACCTTCTTCCTCTGCCCTGCTAGTTCTCCCTCGCCCCTACCCTGTTGGTTAGAATAACCTGTTTTTTGTTTTTCTCTTTTTTTGCTGCACCAAAGACAGTTTTTTAGACCCACTACCCAGGGGTATAATCAAGGAGGTGAGAGCACATTTACTGCTGGATCTTGAAGAGAAAGATTTCTGCAGAGAAACTAGATATAGAAGGAATTTCATAAAAGGGGAGTGATATGAACACAAATGAGAACAGGCCTTGTCCAGCCAGCAGACAATAAACGTGAAGGCGAATGGTGCAAAGCAGCGTCGCGAGTGAAAACTGTCACGTCACGGAGGGGCTTTGTCCTCCGGGAGAGGCACAGTTCCCTACTTACTTTTCTATTTTTTTAATTTATATCCTTTACATTATTGTGTACTTACTTTTCTTTAAACAATCATCTAGTGCTGCCTACATGCTTTTTTGGCTTAGGATGCCTGATCCACATTTGACCTCGTGATTCATCTGACCTCTAACTGAAAGTGGTTGGAGAGAAGAGGACAAGGAATACGGCAAACTTTCTGCCAAAATTTAACGTTTTTGAACCTCAGTTTATTGAGCATCTTTAAGGACAATAAGTCTCCTCACACGGGTTTATTAAAAGAATTAAATATATTAGTGTATATTAAAGTGTTAGGAACCTAGCAGTGTTACAGGGGATCTCCATAAAAAGGGGAGGTCCCGCGTTCCCCACTCCACCTAATGAAGGGTGGAGCTGAGCATCAAGGGGAGCGGGAGACACTTGGAGGAGACACGAGGAGCAGGAGGGGGCGCTAGCTTCTTGGGACCTGCTCCAGGGTCTGGGGGAAATGTGGAGTCTACACATGTAGAGACACTTGCAAGAGACACAGGGAGGCTGAAAATGGCAGACTTTACCTTGATTTGTATTTTGATTTTGCTCCTTTCATCCCAAGCTTGCCTGGGCCCTTTTACCCCTTTCCTGTGGTTCCCTGCCAGAAGGCATCTTAGATTCGTGGCAAGCTTGGGCATCAGTGGCTCTGGTTTGGGCCAACCCTGTCTAGCTGGGCATTTACCCATGAGGGAATGGGTAACTTTTAGGGTGTTTTATTGGGAAATTATTACCCTTTCTTCTCTTCTTTCTCTATGTACACCATTCTATTAAAGTTCTTCCACACTAAGATTATGCTTTGTCCTTATCACCAGATGGCAAAACCCATTTCAAGAGTGCAGGTTTGGGGGTCCTGGGAACCCCTTAATTTATCCCCTAACAGTAAGTTTTCAGAAATAATAACCCAATTGTAAAATCTATTGTACAAAAGCAGATTGTACAATTTTAGTTTCTCAGTAGTTCTTACTGAACCTAATTTTCTCTGTTTTTATATGCACTTAGTATCCTAAAGGTGGACTCTTCTTTTATCCAGTAAACCATCCGAGATGCTGCTAAAAGGACAACGATCATATTTGGCTATTTTCCAGACAGAGTGTTACTTTAAGAAAGGGAAAGCTGGACTTCTCTTACTTGGGTTTCAAAACACAGCATGCCAGAGTATCTCCATAGGAATCTAAGTCAAATATTGAAATGTACAAGTGAATATACATAGTTATTACTTCTCATTCCCCAAAACCAGATTTTCATGTCCTTTGGCTATAACAAAAAATAATGAGTACACGTAAATCTCCTATATCAGGCCCCATTTCTCTGTCTATGATACTGCAGGGTTTTCTTTGACCTCAAGGTGACCTTGCTGTGGCACCTGGAGTTAGAAGGGGTCAAACCTGGAAGCAGAATCATCAATCCTTCACCCACTCCCGGCCCTAAGGGCTCTTTACTTCTCACCTAATTTGTCAGACTCCATATAAATCAAGCTGCTGGCCCAATAGGATTTTTTTTAATTAAAAATGGATCAAAGAGAATATAATTGATCAATTGAGTTGGCAGCCAATGAGAAAATAAGTTCAAACTTTCCATCTGCCCTAAAATTAGAAGATTTGTATGGAAACCCTAGACTTCAAAGATAGTGGTGATAAACCACTTCTACCCTTTCCCTCTATCTCACAGGGATTAGAAATCCTAGCAATCTCTAAAGCTCAGTGGATGTTCTCCTGCTAAATCTTAACTGGTTTGTGATAAGAAGAGATAGGGAGAGAAAGGAATAAGCATTGCCTGAGCATCTACTAGTGGCCTCACTGCCCTGCCACGTTGGGTAGGTATTATAACTGGAGGGGAGAAACACAAAACCAACCAGGACTAAATAGCACCAAGCAAGGGGGAAATCTGTGTTCAATTGAATCCAGAAGAAGATGACTCACATACAAGAAAGTCCTTTAAAAGCATCTTTTTATTTGCTATAAGAATATAATCTGGCATTTCTATACAATCCAACATGCAAAAAACACGGTTGGCATTTTACAAGCAGTGCAGACTCTCCATGTCTGTACATTTGCTCAAGTAAATTAGCAAAGGGTGAAAAATAACATCTTGGGATACAAGAACACAGGGGGAGCCATTCCCCACCCCCTGCCCCAGGATCATGGCTTCCAATTCAAGAAGCACAGACAAGAGAGCAACAGCCCTGAATTCTCCATACCTAAGTGAGGGGACTAAGAAACAGGTGAGGTGTCCACGTGTGGATTGAGTCACAGCTGGCAGGGGGCCCCACTCCATGGGCGGTTTCATCGTGTGCCTACCTAGCTCCCCACAACAGGCGTCTGCATAAAAACAGACAGGAAATAACCTAATTCAGATGGCGCCGTCACCGCCAGCCTGCAGAAGGGTCCCAGCTCAGGCACTAAGAATTACAACTGCTTCTCTAACAAAAGTCACAGTGATTTTTCTTTTTGTATAGCAATTAAGTTTCCCTGAAATACCATCGTAAAGCACATTATAAATAAATTGCTCACTAGCATGATGGGCACTAAAATCTGGAGCTGGCTCAACTCACGTAACTGTGGTTTACTGGAAATGGAGTGTGGAGAATGAGAGGAGGCGAGGACACTAACCCCTTTACCACCAGAGCCCAAAGGCTGGGCCATCGACACAGTTCCTTCTTTTCAGGGGTGTCTTAGAGAGTTTTCCTGGATGTGGATGCTCCTGGCTGCATCTGTGGTGCACCTGTGCTCCCCAGCCAGGCTCAGCAGTGGCGATCTGAACCTACATTAGCCTTCATCGGTTTCACAAAAGGCAGTGAGTATTATAAATCCACTTTCTAGTTAAGCTCATGGAAGCTTTTAAAGATGACGCTATTTGACCAAGAACCTGCAACTAGTTAGAGGAGGGACTGGGATGGGAGATCAGACCGGCCTGACAACAAACCTCAGGTTTTCCACTACACCTGACCATTTCCGAAGGGACCAAGAACTTCACTGGCTTTGTGTTTTTTTCTACCGCTCCTATAATTTGAGTCCCAAGGTAAAAATTTTACGGAGAGATACAGAGGACTAAAAATGCCACCATGAGGAGTTGAGTTTTCTACCAACAGCTGTGAGAGCAATCGACCTCAGAGATGTGGGAAGATGATCTGAAATTCAAATTAAAGGCACCTCCAATCTTATGCAGAAAAATCTGCAAATAGGGAATTTCAGTTAGGTTCATGGACATCTCCTGGCATGAATCTCAAACCTGTAATCCCTGAGTTATGGCCTGCCCCTTGATTTCTCACATTTTCTAATGTGAGAGAAAGTAAGGGATTAGAAGAAGTAAAGTCAAATGCATTTCCTGAAAACACCCACAATTTTAAAGGTACAATGAAGGTATTGGGCATGAAGCACCCAATGAGAACCAAAGGAAGGCCTTTGCTTTGCTTTGAACTTGATCTGCTTCATGACGCTTGTGTTTGGAAATCTCTACCAACACAATTCATCTGTCTTTTCCCTCTAAGACTACAATGTTCAGAAGGACAACTATTGTTTTGAATGTGTTTACTTCAAAAGTTACACATTTACTTGAATTTTAAATATTGTATTTAAAATTGGAAAAGATGTTTTTTGAAATTTATTTCTTAAATACTCGAGTATGATGATCCCTGGACCCATATTCTTATTGGGGCAAGTCAGCTTCCAAGGATGGAAAAGCTATCAGTGGAGGTATTTTCATTTTTTCTGAACGTGTCGCATTATTCTAATTGTGGTCCAACTTAGATTTTAAAAAATTCATACCAAGAAAAGGCTCATGGGACAACCCTATCAGCAGTTTGCTGCTGGAGTCTACATTGACCCCAAGTCCAACAACGGAAAAGTCTGTAACATAACAAAGGGGAAATCGCATGTGACCTTCACTTGGCCTCTCGGAATCTCTGCAACAGTGCCAGCCCCTAAAGCCTCCAGAGTCTCGGGGGGCGTTACCCCCAGTGGCTGGTGAGTGATGAAAGGCGAGTGAGGGGCCTCGCCGTCACTCCCACTCTTCCCCCGGACCTATTTTCTGTTCCAGTTATGTGAGATGTTCTGAATCTTTTTCATTTTGATCCTCTGATCCAGCATCTTGTACCTTGCAGGATGCTCGTCAGTTTTCTTTGGGATGGAAGGTGCGTAGGAGCTAGATGCGTACGCGGGGCGTTTAAAGTGGCGCAGAGGAGGCTTGATGACTGGAGGCCATGAAAAGGAAGACGGACAACCATTAGCCTCACCAATACATGGCACACCCCTAAATCTGTCTGTTTTCTTTAAAACCAGGAAATAAACAGGGTTGGACTCTCTGGGAATCTTACTGCAGAGAGATGAACAAGCACATCATCAACTTGTCTGTCACTTAAAATGATAGAAAAATTCCTAGAGAGAGACAGCAATGACCCCAGAATATAAAGGTTCTCTGACAGTGAATGAAGGAGGTGAGACGGAGTACTGTGGGAACAGCAAGGCAAACCAAGGTGAGTAGAACCTATCATTGATCAGCATCGAACAACATATGCAAGCTTTCGGGGCTGCAAAATGGAACAAAATCCTAAAGTGTGATTAAAAAGGACATCATCAAGAAATTATTTGCAAAAACACATATATAAAAAAATCTTGTAGCTAACATATAATAAGAGCCCTTGAATTCAATAAAAGAAAACAATCCAATTTAAATATGAGCAAAAGATCTGAACAGACTCCTCACCAAAGAAGATACACATAAGGCCAAATAGCATAAGACAGAAAGTTGACACGTTTTGGCATTAGGGAATCAAAAATTAAAACGGCAATGATATACACCACACGTCTATTAGGAGGCATAAAATCCAAAACTAAACTTGACGAGACCAACTGCTGGTGAGGATCCAGAGCAACAGGACTTCTCATGCTTGTCGGTGGGAAGGTACACGGCTGCAATCGCTTGGAAGACAGTTTGAAGTATCTGATAAAGTTAGACATCATCTTACAAGGGTAGTCCTAGGTATTTACCCACCTGATTTGAAATCTTAGGTCCACATAAAAACCTGCACATGAATTTTTATAGAAGTTTATTTGCAACTGTCACAAACTGGAAGCAACCCAATCCTTCAATAAGAGGATAAACAATTTGCAGAGAACATGCATACAACAAAATATTAGTCAGTGATAAAAAGAAATCAGCAGTGATAAAAAGGAATCAGTAGTCAAGTCAGACAATGACATAGATGGATCTTAAATACATCCACACTGTTAAATCAAAGAAACAGTCTGAAAAAGTTCCATACTAAATGCCACTTACGTGATATTCCCGAGGCTGCTGAAGAATAGAGATGATAGAAAAATCAAGGATTCAGAGGGAAGAGGATAGGTTAAGTAGGTAGTAAGCACAGGGGATTTTTAGGGCAGTAAAACTATGTCCTATGGTACTCAGCAGTCAACACATGACTCTACGCATTTGTGAAAACCCATACAGACTTTCATCACAAGGAATGGATATTAAAATATACAAATTAAAATAATCACTTAAGTGGGGGATGCATGAGTGAATGCAGAATGTAACAAAATAAACTGCATTACAAATGTAGAGACGAGGTCACTAAAGACAATGGGGCAGAATGATGCTCACCCAAGAACTCTGGGCTGAGTGGATTCTGTGAGGCTGAAGGCCAAAGAAACAGTGTACAAGGACTGCACGCTCCTTGCTGGAGCTGTTTCCCATGGGCACAGCCGAATGATCCCCATACTCTAACCCGTGTCCTGGAATCGACCGCGTAAGTGGGCAGTGGGTGGGGAAAGCAGTTTCTCGCTGTTGGAATAGGAAAGAAGCAAGGAGAGGAGAGAATGGTCCATGAGGTAATGGATCAGAGACGGAGACATCAGTGTGAATTCACGTCTGTCTAAATAGAGATTCATAGGATCACACATAGAAACACACACAGACACATGTCCCCTTGCTCTGTCAGCTGAAAGAATCTAGAAGAAATAAGTACCTGCTGGCCTAGAAGCCTCAGTAGCAACGAGCACTCCTAGTGCTCACCAACCATTTTCCAATCAAAGGACTCCTTGTAGAAATAGCTGATCCTAGGACTAGGAAACAAATAAACAATATGAAGATGGAGCAGCTCAGAAAGTAAGGAAGTGCTAAAATAAACAAACAAAACCCACTGTGGAAAGACAAGAGAGTCCTCAAATGAAAGAAATCCCAAATGGTCTAAGATGGAACTATTTGAGCAACAGAATAAATATGGCAGTATTCAATTATAACCCAAAGTGTAAAATAAATATATGTAAATCCGTAATAATAAAACTAAATATTTGAGTAAATAAGTAATTGAGTGAGAACAGATGAATCACTTAAGCAGGAGAATTGCAAGCATCTTATCTAGACACTCCTACCTTAAGGAGGAGGAGACTTCAGTGTGGGGAATTCAGGGGACAAAAGAGCATCTTTACAGTGGAGAAATCTAATAAACACCACCTCAGCCAGCAGAGATCAAGGTCACCATCCACAGCAATGTTGTGTTTGTAGTATGAGCCTTCATGTTATGTGACGAAAACAGACAATGTAGGATAAAAATAGCACTTTATCTCCAAAGCTTCTCCCCAAGATACATAACCCCATTCTAATGAAAAAGTATCAGAAAAATCCCAATTGAGGGACATTCTACAAAATAGCTGATCAAAATGATTAAGGTCGCCAAACATGGGGGAAGTCTGAGGCCCTGACAGAGCCGAGGAGCCTAAGCAGACAGGATGACTAAGTGTGATGGAGTCTCCTGGGCAGGATCCTGAACTGGAAAAAGATCCTGAGTAACAACTAAGGAGATCCGAGTAAGCTCTGGATTTTAGATAATGGTAAATGGGCATCAGCTACCTTGCGCATCTATAAGTAGAAGAAGGTAAAGTACTCAGTGGTTCTTCCTGCCTCTACTCCTCGTTGCTCACACCACACTTCTGCCCAGTCTGGGTTCTGCTTGAACAGTATTTAGTCAGTGAGAATGTAAAAGTGAACTAAAGTAAAAAAAGGTTAAATGATAATCACAAATAGATGGGAATATAATAATTAGGTGAACTGTGAGGAGAGGAGCAGATACATTGCCTCAAACCCTACTCTGTTCTCACTTAAAGGACAGGCAAAGGCTAGTGACACACAGTGGCCAGATTGTGGGCAAAGATGGGGGCTAACAGATCTATTCAGTCACTGAGGTTAGTTATCCTTAGGAAAATCCAACTTTGCAAATCTCTTCCCAAAACAGGAAAATGCATAGTGTTTATGAGCAAGCCAAAGATTAGAAACAAAGGAACAATGATAGAAAATTGGGTAAGTTCTTACAAAATCTTAAGACACTACTGTGACACTATGGAAAAATTATAAATATACCCATTAATAAAAAGAGAAGTTTAAATAATACTGTTAGATGAAAAAGAAACATATACAGTCTCATTACTATAAGAACATAACTGATATAATCAAATACTTGAAACATATATGCATAGGGAAAACATTTAAATCACAGCAGGGAATATCTCTGAGGAGCACAAATGGGGCTATTTTATTTCTTTTTGGTTGTTTACACATTCTAATTTTTCTGTGATCAGGTTTCAGCAATGTAACTTTTGTAAAAGAAACATACTACTAAAAATTCACATATCAGAGCTAGCTTACAAAATCATAAAGAATAGAGTCAGTAAAACTCAGTTTATTTTGGGCTTAAGTACTAGACAGCTCAGAAAGGTCATAGCTCCGTAGACATTTCACAACCTACTAGTAAGTTCTCATTCTCTGACTTCTTCGGGCTGCTAGTGCGTCCTGTTGATATAATAGTGAACAAGGCAAACAGAAAACCTGCCTCCTGAGGTTTCCATTCTAGTAACACCCTCTGAAATTGTCTCTTGTCTACAAAAGAAAAACATCCTCAAGTATAATCAACAGTGCTGTTTCCATAAGCTCCAAAATAACACCGACATCACTTTGTCTTTGAGTTAACCTAATGCATAAGACTTTCGGCGAATGGTCCTGCAGTGACATAATATATATATGCAGAAGAATAATTTTTGTTTAAGATCTCAGAGTGCTTAATTCTGCTTCTTAGGATAAACAAGGAATTGGGGTACAAAACACTCTAGGAACAAATATAAAAACAGTCCTGATGGTCTGGAGACGTGCGTAGGGATAGGACAGGGTTTCAGAGTAGAAGCCAATTGTTGCAAATGCCTGGGCTAGTTGATTTACTGCTCTTCGAGTCACCATGCCTCTCTGTAGTCATTCTATTTTCACTGCTCAGCATGAACTGAGTCAAAGTATTATTGAATTTCCCACTTCTCAGCATGAAGAAACATTTTACCATTTGCTGGAATTCTGATTGTCAGAACAAAAACTCTCCTTGCCACTGGAGTCGCTGCAAATAGAGTTGAACCCACTGATAGGGATCAGCTCCCCACCGAGATTGTGGAATTACATAAAGGCCTGCTGTCACCCACACTCAAAATATGGGAAAAAGAAAAATTCATACAGTGCTGTTTGGTATGCTTTGATTGCCTTCCCATCTACAGGGGAACACAATTTGATGGCAGGGCAAACAGCAGATGCGAGGAGGGTACCATCTTGAATTTAATGGGGGACTTTCTTCTGGAGCACTGGGGTGGCCTCCTGAGGAATCTTTCTGGCTATCCCTGAGATATTGGGAGAGAGTCTGATCTTTCCCTTTTCAACTCACTGGGCACTTCCTAGAGCTGAACCCAGGGGGCAGTGTTGCAATCCTCTCCCCTGGAGAAGAGACAACTGGGTCTCCTCCCCTCCGTATGTTGGTTATCAGCAAGTTGGACTCTTTTTCTCTTGGGGTCACATTCAAAGAGTCTGCTGTCATCTCTTAGAGCAATTTACTTGAAGAAAAAGATCTAATTAGCTAATGAATATTTGACAAAGGCACATATCTCTGCACAGAGCCTGAACTTGGGAAAGTCATTATCTAGATTACTTTCAAATGTGCTTAGGAAAAGAAAAGTTCAAAACAAAAATGGACACATCATTAACCTTTATTTTTCCATCACATGCAATGTAGTTTTTAATAAAAGCAATGAATGCACTTTAGGGGTTTTAATCTTCATTTGCTTAAATCTCGTGTTTTTTTTTTATAAATAACACAATTCCTCCCAAAGGTGTCTGATTCCCTCCCTTTCCTCTGGCATCACCAACCTATCATTTATTCTGTCACTGTTTCTCTCTCAGGCCATTTGTTTGAGGGCTACTTATATTTTTGGTGTGAGAGATAATTGCATAGAATTATTGCTCTTCCAAAAATTGATTTAGACCTATTCATATATAAAATTAATATAACTGTTCATTGGATTCAGGTGTTGAACTACAAATGAGGATTTTTAAAGCTCCTTGTTTAAAATTACTCACATTAGTCCAGTATCTCTAAATACCCTTCAATAAAGTAACCTATGGTGTTGCTGGGAGCAGAGGAGGGGCTCCTTAGTCAAATTTAACCAATTAAAGTTAAATTAGTATCTTCATGGCAGAACTGCTCAGAGACCTAAAAAATGGCAATAAGTATGATGAATCCATAAAAACAGTCAACGGCATGTAGCTTTTCTCAATTTCCATAGGCTAAGGAATCCCTTCACCAGAAGCATCTCACAGAGGGTTCAGCAAAAGCACTTTCAGAAAAGCTCGGTTAATTCATTACTATCTCCCGCCCCACCGGTCCATCACATCATAAATCCTAATTCAGTACACCATGCTGTTTGGCGCTGAGGGAGGGCAGACCCGCGAGAACAGTCACTAGTCCACATCTAATCGAGGTCTAGCTTAATTCCCGGGAGTCAAACATCAATCCGCCTTAGATTGTCTGTTCTTTTAAGTTCAGGGAGGCCTCCTGGAAAACAGCGCTGGCACAGCGGGGCTTCACCCAGTGTGTTTCTGAATCTCCCTGACAGAGAAGCCTCCACGGGCAGTGCTGGGTCTACTCGAGGCTTCTGAGTAAATTCTAATACTGGCACTTTTCAAGAAGAGAAATGTGGGACATGTGTTTTCTTCACTTTCAAAGACGAAGCCATATCACCTTTCTATTTATAGACATTTTCTATCAGTATTTATACACACACATACACTAAAATAGTAAAATAAAAATTTGCATTTGTTGTCTCTTAAATGTTATATTATATAAAGAACAAATTCTACTCCTGTAGTGTCTCTGTGTGGTATTTGACTGAAACATGATGACGAGTCCTCATAAGGCACAAAAATTGTCCGCAGCTTCGAACTGCAGGAACTGTGATGTTAACACCGGCTCCACTGAGGATGGGCAGAAGGGGGCTGCTTTTCACAGCGGGATCAGTCCTGGTAAAGCATAATGCCTGACCTAGATTGTGTGCTAGGCACCAGCACTGTGAACTAGCCTGTCATCTTCCCCACAATCCTACGAGACTGCTATCATCACTTTTTGAGTGAGGCAACTGAGGCCTAAAGAACTTAAGGAACCTGCCAAAGCTCACCCGGCCAGTGCTCGGAATATTTAGTCTGCTTTCACACCCAGGTGGTCTAACGTCGGAGCCTTCCTCCCATATTTAAAGTGATCTCGGATTACAGTTCAGAGTAAGTTTTAATAATGACTGTAATCAGTTTAAAGAGTCAAGTAAAAATTGTACCTCATTTATACCACCAACATTTGAGTATGTAGCAATGTGCTAGTCAGGGATCGGGATGCCCTTGTTAGTAGCTGTAACCACACTTCTCCAAAGCCAAAGCAAATCACCAGCCCTTTCTCCCAATAGGATTTGGGGAAGGGATTCAGGAAGGAGCTGCATTCATGACGAGCAGGCCTCTGCAATAAATAACCTGGCTGTTTCTTCCCTCACCTGTATCTCACCTCACTACCTGCAATGCTAACAGGTTTTCTGAAAGTCCACATTGATAAGAGACAATCAATCCCAGGTGAGTCCCAGGACAACATTTTTGGATGACATATTAACTTGGTGGTTCTCACCCCTACCTACCTATGAGAACTACCAGAGGAGCTTTGAAAAATCTCAGTGTTTAGGTTGTACCCCAGGCCAATTAAAGCAGAATCTATGAGCCTAGGACTAAGACCTCAGGAGTTTTTAAAGCACTTTATATAATTCCCCTGTGCCAGCATTTGAGAACTAGTTTTATTCTCTGCCATCTGCTCCTTCCCTGTCTTCTCTAAAGAAACCTAGTACTAATATTTTGCACGCTGCAGGTATTCTATAAAGTGCACAGTTAGCCAATGCTATTGTTCTATTTTATTAGATGCCACTGTCCTTTTTTATGGATTCATCATACTTGTGCCTATTAATGTTACTTGTGGTCTGTCTTCAGAACTATTTTTTTTTTCTTAGCCACTGTATTTTGTCCTTCCAGTTGGAAGGACATAAAGCTCTACCACAAAGACATAAGCTCTGAGAAATGAAAAAGTCTTCTTTCTTTTGTTTGAGAAAGTAATTTTGAGCTATCGTTTGTGGATTGTGAGAAAATACATAAGAGCCACCAACGAGAGTCAACCCATCTTTTCTAAGTAAATCTAACACTTGGAAAAGCAAAGATTAGACCAAAGAGGATGTTCCTAATATCTGACTACTGTAAAGGAAGAGAACTTTGCAATCAGTGAGAACAGGTTATAAAACCCCTTTCCACCACTCCTAGCTATTTTCTCCAGGGCAAAACACTTCACAAGACTTAGCTTCACTTTTCCCTCTGTAACTTGAGTGTGAGAGCATCGTCTCTCTGGCTGTGGGGAGGACTCAGAGAGAATGGGCATGTGAAGTATGTACCACAGTGTCTGGCATGAAGTCCATCTTTGGTTAATGTAACTTCTATTATTATTATAACAATAGAGACCAGGTCGTGTGGAGCTGCTGGTGGGTCATGTGAGAATTGGAGCCTAAATAGTGCTCCAGAAAGATTTCTGGGACAGGCATCCTGTTTCTTGCAGTACCAATCTGGAGCTGGTAGACAGAGGCTGCCCTGCCTGTTCTCCCCTTTCCAGATCATCTGCTTGATGTTAGCTTAAATTTTAGGATTTGTCTTCACTCTGGACTCTTTTTACTTCTTCCTAGGACATCTTTTCACGTTATTTGTTACTCCAAATCAGCCTTATGCCTGACTGTGATCAAGTCAGTCACACTTGCTCATTTGGTATAAATCAAGTACATATTGGAGGTGAGCCCATGAGAACAC
This sequence comes from Scalopus aquaticus, assembly GCA_004024925.1. Taxonomy (NCBI): domain Eukaryota; kingdom Metazoa; phylum Chordata; class Mammalia; order Eulipotyphla; family Talpidae; genus Scalopus; species Scalopus aquaticus. Next base: position 53,204 of record PVIJ01000432.1, read on the forward strand.
ATAAAATTAGCCCTCAGACTCCTCTCAGCGCTAATATCAGCTCCGTGAGGACTAACTCAAGAAGCGTTCATCCTAGTCCCAAGGACAAACGCACACTTTAAAACTCCAGCAGTTTGGTTGAGTTGGTTTTCAAAGTTGTTCTTTTCTCAGGTAGCAAGAGGAAGATACTCATCGTTTTGCCAGAAAGGGAGACCAGGCCCTAGTTAATTATATAGACTTCTATGAGATAGTTTTAAAATTAAAAGTGAAATATAACAATATTACATAAGCCCAGGTTTTTACTTTTGGAGGACCCCAGTAGCAAGGCCTTCACATTCTGTCTTGTTCAAAATGTTCTCACATCATTGTCTCATTTGTAGTCCCCTCCAAATCCTTCCTGGAAGGGAACCAGATTCAGTTCGGTGTCTGCCCCTGTGTGACTTGGGCACATGATTTCAGTTTCCCATTTAAAAAGCAGAGATAAGCACAATCACTTCAGAGGGCTGTGGTGAGAATGAAAAGAGGCATGCATGCACAAAAGTCAGCTGGCATGAAGCGGGCACTCGCTCAGTGCCCTCCCTGTATTCAAATCAAGACCCTCCATTTCAGGAATTATCTAGAAGCTTTGCAATTGCCAACAAAATTCTGTGGCAGCATACTTTCTCAACTAGGGCATTCACTGGTCTCCCAAGACACAAAAGCAATAAAGGTATCCCTTCTTTTTGTAGAAATACAATTTAGCAACATTCATTCACCCAGAAAATTACTCTTAAACCACGCACATTAGCTGAAGTGTTGTCTAAGGTGATGATCTATTCTGAGAATCTTCAAGGTGTATTTTATATTAAAAGTAGAATAATTAAACCAATCATTAACATTTTAAAAGACTCTGAGCTCTCTGAGGGCTTTACCTCAAGAAAATGAAACTGTGAAATAATCTACTGATTCCATATTTCACCTCACAGAGCAAGAAGTGCCAGACAGGAGGCTAGCAATCTGAGAAGCTACCCTGGAGGGACTGAGCTGACACTGCCAGAACCAAACCACTATCGGGTGTGGGAAGGTGACCTGTCCAGGTCCCCAGAAGATTGTGTGTTCACAGGGAAAAGATAAACCAGAAGTTTTGTTGCCCTTCATCCCACCTGAAGCTGTCTGCTTTCACTTGGCATGTGGTTCCCAACCCTGGAGGAATATCAGATTACCTGGGAACTTAAAAACTTACTGATGCTTTTGGGGGTATCCCCTCTTGGAGGCAGCCAAGAGGCTCTGGGGAAAGCATTACCTTAAGGTAGAGTCCAAGCATCAGCATGTCTGCCGGTCTCCGTGGTCCCGATGTGCAGTCAGGCCACACCCCATGGATCAGGTGCAGGGTTTGTTTTGAGACAAGAACAATCAGCTTATGCTGTGGTATAAGGGGCACTTAGGGCAGCTGACAGAGTCTGTTCATCATGAACGAGAGCTGCCAATCCTTGGCTACATGCTAAGTTCCGTGACAGGAAGCAAACCCATGAAAATCTACTTTCGGGAGAAGGGGTATGATATTAGAGAAACATGACCTGGGGTGACACCACAGTTTAACTAGTACTAGTTGTGAGGTGTGAAGTAGATAGCACAGGAGATGACAGGCCATCTGGGGTCCTCTGAAATCATGTGAGTCCCTGTGGATGTTCTTACTATAGGCTAGAAAAGTCACATGATGTCCCGCACAATTTGATGTTATTACATGAAAGACCTCACCACGCAATTAACTTAAAGAATTTATTTGCAAATATTTGGCAGAGAACATGCAACTCTGATTCACAAAAGACTAATCTGGAATGTGCATCTGTGAAAAAAATATATACATAGCTATATTTTTCATTCAGCTACCTGAGGGAATCACGCTGCTGAAACCAAGGGCCAGTCCAAACAAAGCAAAACCATCTAGCCCCCCAACTGCCCATTCTAAACAATGCATGCCGATAGGGGGCCTCCTCAGTGACTGTGGGTAATGCCTATCAAGGAGTAGTGCAAGGATTCAGGAAACCCTAGATGAGAACTGCAGCTTAGACAACCATCCAGGATGGAAATGGCTTTGGTCCTTTAATTCTCATCATGATCCAATTAGGAAAATGACAAGGGCACTCTTGAATCCTAAGACACCACATACCTTAAAATGCTGAGCCATACTATTTCTCTGAGTCAACTTTGTTGGAAACCACTCTTAAACCTCTGTTTCTTGGTCTTTTAGATACTACTGCTTTGTACCCTGCCCCATGGATAATTAGTTCTGGCTATGCAAAATTCATGAGGACAGGGACAAGGTGTTATGCACACTTGCATCCCTAGAATTTAATCACAGTACTGATAACAGTTGGTGCTAAGAAATATTTAATGAACAAGTGAAATACTCTGTATCACCTTCATAAATCTCCCATGTCCTAGAGAATAAATGAATCACTTAGAATACACACCAGCTGGCAAAGTTGATTGGAATCTATAGAACCTAATATTTCTCCCTTGCTTCAACAATGTCTTCATATGTAGATTTGCTGCCCCATGTTTGCACAAAAAAAGTAAGTCAACAAGTACAAGATTCAAGTCTGAGCCTTGAGCACCTTTGTGCACCTTTGTAGAAATGAGCTACAATTTCAGCTCATTTCTACAGGTCTTACTTTAGTGTGGAAAGGCACTGAGGCAGTTTCAATTCCTGTCCTCCCTGAAAAATTGGTTAAAGAAGAGCAATTAATAAGGTTGGTAACTCTGCTCTTATTCAGTGTTACCTATCAATGCCCTGCAATCATACAATTTAATGATTAATGATTTGATTTACTAAAACTAATTATTGCTTTAATGATTAAAGAATATAAGACGGTCCTCCAACAAGGAGATAACCATCTTCAATTTAGTTCTTTGTTTTCATCTTGTTTGCTCTGGCAAGTCAAAGTACATGACACATGCCTTTTCAAACAAGAAAAATATTTTAGAGATAATGCAAGCTAAGACTTTTGCTGGATTTTTCTAATCAGCATATATGTTTCCCTGAGTGCATATGAAGATGGGGAATGCAGGGCTTGATCAATAGGTCTAGGTCCTTTGTTCACACCAAGAGTGACGTGTGCCAGAGGAAGCCTGCAAAGACAAATTTCTTCAGGTTCTGGGGCTCAGAAGAGCTAAATCAGTGCATAGCAGATGAGCTTTTATCTAGTCTATAGTAAGACAACTGTCATTTGTTAAACTGAACTCAAGACAGAAGACAGTTGCAAAGAGAGTATTCACTGGATACTCTTCACTTAAATATAGTAAAAGCAGGACACCCTCTACCCTACAATTGCACTTAAAATTGGTACATGGGTAATTGATCTAAGCCCTGGGTAGATGACAAATGTGAAAGAAAGCGTGGATTCTTTGATGTCAGACTTTACCACTAGCAATGAAAGTCAGAGCAAAAAGCACAGGCTTGCCTACTGCTAACTCTGGATAAACTATACTTGATTATGCCTCAGTTTCCCAATGTGTGAAATGGAGATCACAGTACCTTCTGTAGAGGTTGTTGTGAGGATTAAGTGAGATAATAAATGTTATGAACCCAGTATTGTCTCTGCTCTTTGATTAGCTGTGCAATACATATCAAAGTATTTATTGTTAAAAAACAGAATTTAGGAGCTTGACCATGATCATTTTTGATGTTAATACCTTCACAACTTACAATACACATTATATTTGTTTTGGTAAAGGAAACATAAGCTTCCTAAAATGTCTTCAGACCTCAGAGCTGGTCCATTCTCTTCTGAGGACTCCGTTGGATGGACGTCTTATCCATAGTCTCCTAGAACAGGACACACAACAATGTCATTGCAAGCCAGTGGCACAGAAACACACAGAGACTTTCTACATCAGACAGTGGAGACTAGAAGCAGGGCTGCATCTACCAACTACACTACCGTGCATGCGAGCAGCTGCACACACAGGTGCAATCCGCTATCTGCAGGAGCAACTGGCTGGGTACTGTACCTTTCCATCTAAGGATTGCTTCAGAAAAGGGATGTGGCCGAGGCGCCCTGGGGCGTCTGCTGAGAAGCCAGTCACTGACTAGTCTCCATCATTAGCAGTCATGACCGGAAGTGGTGCTGAGGTGCTGGGCCACTGCTCCAGGGAGAGCCTACACTTCCTCAGCTCTCCATGGAGGCTGACTGGGTTCAGAAAGCTCAGGAGTCATTAGTTGCAGTTGGTGCTAGAAAAAAAATCAGCTGCAGGTGCTATCACTTTGCCATTTAAGGGCCACTGTGCTTCAGATGTGCAAGGAATCAAGGTGGGGTGCCCAGAGCAGTTTTCTGGTGCCGGAGCTACAGAATGACCCCCTTTGGTAATTCTGGAAACCACACAAGCAGTTCCTAATGTACTGGTCTCTGCTGGCTTCTGTCTTGACGCATGTTACTGGCAGAACTTCTTCACCTCAGAATCCTCATGTCCCAACCCCCAGCTCTTCCAATAGGTTTAAAGGGAAAATGTTAAATTTCTCTAAATATAGGTAATACCATGTCTACATGGATGAAACCAAACTGTCTTGGAAGATGGTCACAGAATTTTCACTCATAAAGACTCTTTAATATGTAAGATTTTGAGCACATAAATATATAAATAACAACATAATAAATATCCATGTATTCTCAATACAGTTTAAATTAATCAAACATTTTGCGTATTTGCTCAAAAATATAATTAAAGAGATTAAATATCACATAGACTTGAAGTACCCAGTATACCCTTCCATACTACTTCTTGTGCCCACCACATCCCCCCAAAAAATACCACTCAGAATTCTGTATGTATTAGTTGTGAACATATATTCATTCAATCACTGCATTTGTATGTATCCATAAAATACTTATTTTTCCTTGCTTTCAAAAAGTAATATAAATTGTGTTAGATGGTATATATCTTGCAAAAATTATGTTAATCATTGTTAATAATGATAATAAGAAAAATAACTATCAGTAGGAACTATTCTGTAGCCCATTTGTATAATGTAATACTAAACTGAGATTAAAAGGGAGGACATTTTTCAAAGAACTAGCTTTATATCTTGCATGGAATTTCTTTTGCTAATCATTAACAAACTTTCTGTGAGCTTCTCCTAAAAGCAGGCTAGAACTAGATTTTGTTTTTCTTGTTTGTTTATCTGATCAGAAAAGCTCTGTATTTTATTAGTGGAGTTTAAGCCATTTGCAATGATCATTATTGATATTCAACCATTCTTTATTCCTTGCTCCTTTTCTTTCTTTCTGCCTTCTATTAAATTTATATACTTTCTATCATTCCCTTTCTTTTCTGATTTTCACTTGTTGATTTAACTTATATATGTTACATGGCAACTATTTTATTTATGGTCCTTCATGTTAAAAAGTTATAAAATTACAAAGTTCTGTCCAAAGATAGCCCTTAACTCCTTGTTGAAGGTCCCTCCATCCATCTATAGCTCATTTTCTATTTTAACAAAAAAACTGGGCATTATTGTTATGCTCATTAGTAACTCATATTTACCCACATGTTTCATCTATTCCTGTGTTTCCATTAGTGTTTGTATCACACACTGCATTGTGGGTGCTCTTTTCTTCTAGTTGTAGTAGATCCCTTTTAATTGAGATATAATTCACATAACATAAAATTTACCCTTTGACATGTATAATTCCACTTCAAAGGTATAGTCACAATGTCTTGCATCATCATTATCTAATTCCAAAGCATTTTCATCACCCAATTTTCGTTACCCCATGCTCATGAGAACTCATTCTCCATTCTTTCCTCTCCTCTCCTCTGTCTCTAGCCACCAATGAGTCAGCCTATGTGACCATTTCACATAAATGGAGTCAAATGTTGTGTCTTTTATATCTGGGTTCTTTGATTTAGTAAAATGTTCCCACTGCTCAGCCATATAGCAGGAAGCATCAGTGCATCATTCCCTTAGCAAAGTCAGATAATAACCTATTTGTATGGATTTACCACATCTTGCTAATGTAGTCATTCACTTGATGTCATGGACATTTAGGGTTTCCACTTTTGGCCTATTATGAGTAATACTTCTATGCATATTTGTAGATAATTTTTAAAAATTATAGACAGGTTTTTGTGAGATCATGTTTTCAATTCTCTTGGAAACACACCAGGAGCAGAATTGCTAGATTGTACTGTTACTTTATGTTTAGCTTTTTGAGAAACTGCTAAAGTGCATTCCATTTTACATTCCTCCCAGCAATGTACAAGGTACTGTTTTTTCCACATCATTGTCAACCCTTGCTATTATACATTTTTTTCTCCATATCATTGTCTACTCTTGATTATTATTTAAATTTTTTATTCTCACCATTCCAGTGCATCAAAATGGTTTAGATTTTATTTCCCTAATCACCAATGATGTTGAACATTTTTTCACACTGCATTTGTATATCTTTTTTTTGAGAAATGTTTATTTAAATCTCTTGTTCATTTTTATTTGGGTTATTTTTTTAAATTTTTAATTTATAAGAATTCTTAACATCTTCTGGATTTTGGATCCTAATCAGATATGTGATTTGTAAACATTTACATCCTTTCTTCCCACTTTCTTTATGGAATTCATTGAAGCACAGAAGTTTTCGATCTTGATAAAATTTTGCTATTTATTTAATTTATTCTTTGGTTGCTTGAGCTTTAAGTACCGTGTTTAAGAAATTATTCCCTAATCCCAGGTCACAAAGATTTACCCCTATTGTTTCTTCTAAAACTCTATGGTTCATGCCCTTTCATATTGTACTATGGTTCTCTCTCCAAACTGTTTTTTATTAGAAATAAGGACTATTTTCCAATATTAATTTTCTTTTCAACTTAAGCTTATCCCATCAACTGACTTTTTCTTTTTTAAAAAGTTCCAATGGCTATGTTTGCTCCCTTTTAAAATTTTCAGATTTTGAATACTTTCTTTTGCCTGTCTTCATTTTTGTTTCTATATAATTTTACTTCACTATTCATTTTTCAAGAAGTTGTATTCCTCCATTTTTCTCTAGGTATCCTAAAACATTATATTTTAAATTGTTGACAGCTTGCATCAAGGACCTATAATGTCAGCACTGAGTGAGAGAGAGGCAACGTGGTGTTCCTGAAGTAGGGGAGAGAAGTAGGAGCTGACCATTGAGAGAGGTGTAATGAGAGGTGAAGTGTCTGGTAGACAAAGTACGACGAATTATGTCAAGTGTTTTGAGAACTACCCGTGACACCTCTAAAGCTTTGGGAGTGGTCAGAACATGGAGCATAAGATGCCCAATTTGGGACCTCCTTATACTGCCAAATTACAACCAAAGATAAGGTGGGTGAGACTCTGACTTGGAGGTCTTGGAAACACAGCTCACAAGTGGGAAGCCCCCAGCATAGCATGTAGCAACTAGGTCAGCCCTGGCTATTCTTATCCTTGCCCAGGGTGAGGTCCCTCCTGACCCAAGACCCTTACAAAGAAGAGCAAACCCATCAGTATACACTGGAGTTGCTTGAACTACATGTTTTCTCCTAATGCCTATAGACCTAGGCACATAATAACCTCAAACAGAGACAAGATGAAAGGGGATTCCAGAAACTTTGGAGTAATGTCTATTTAATGTTATAAAACAAGTTAGCATACATACATGATGGAATACTTTTCAGCTATAAAAAATAAGATGAACTCTTGCCATTTGTGACAACATGACTGGAACTGGAAGGAATGATGTTAAGCGAGATAAATCAGAAGAAATACTGAATGATTTCACACAAATGTGGAATACAGAGAAAGAAAATGAGGAAACTGACAAAACTAAACCAAATAAACTCTAGAAATATGACTGCAGAATTGAGGTTACTATAGGGGTAAGATGGGGAAGGGATAAGGACAGGGGGAGCAATGGTCTAAGGTAAACGACAGTGGCTCTTCTGGTGGTGGGTGTGGTGTTGTGACATACATCTGAGGAGGTGTAAGCCCATTCCCCTAAATCAACACAATGTTGTAAACCAATGTCACTTCAACAAAAAGAAAAAGGTCAGTTAGTTTACTAGCTACAGATCCAAAATTGAAAACAAAACGAGCCTTTTTGTGAGGATGGTTGCTTTCTGTATATTCATAAACTCAATTGGAGGATAAACACCCACACCCACACACCCATCTTTAAAAAAGTAATAAGCACCCTATATGCACTTGCCACTTTGTCAGGCACGGGGCAGGGGCAGAAAGGAAGCAGACAGTCCCCAACCCTGAAAATGGATAAAGGGATTCATAAGCAGATAATTATGTTAATATTCTCCTACATGATCTGGAGGGACTGCAAAGAGAAATGAATCAGGGAAACAAAAGGGTAAGAGCACTTCAGGCAGAGAGGCAGAAGCAAGAACGTCTAAGTGGACACTGAGTCCAGCTATTAGAGTGGTGTGGGGAAGCCACAGAAGCTGAGGTTGAAAAAACAGACACAGATTACATTTCATCTAATCTAAAATGTCAGTGATTTTGAAAAGTTAAATATTATTTTATATACAACCTAGAAAAATTGCTGGTAATTAAATTATGATAATGCACCATTGATGGCAAACATTCCTATTTCAGAAGGGCTAAAGGGTAAGGGTGCCTCTCAGAATGGGTAAAATATGGCAATTCCAGAAAGATGAAATGTAAAAGATTAATTAACGTTAGAAAACAGATTTCTTAAAAGATAAAATAAATACAAGCCTAATGCAGATATAATTTTTCTTACTTTGTTACCATATAAATGTTGGCATTAGCAAGAACAGAGTAAACTGACAAACTCCCCACTCATAGAATAAAATGCTACTACCTTTCCAGAAATCACTTTGACAATAATATTAAAGAACATGAACCTAAATGTGTACATAGTCTTTGATTCAGTAATTCTTCCTACAGAAATATATCCTAACTCCATACTTATGGATTAGAAGAAGATTTATCTACAAAAACATAAGTTTAATTATGATAATAAAATGCTAACTACTTAAATGTCAAATTATCAAGGAACCTATAATATAAATTGTGACATAATCATAAGAAATGTTAGTCAATGAAATATTTTTAATTTATTTAATTACGGGGGGCAAATCTCATAATGTAATTGCAAATTTTAAAAGGAAGGAAATATGTAGAATAAACATGTAGAATAAGGAAATACGTAGAATAAACATGTAGAATAAAACCTGGGAAAGACATATTTAGCAGAGACTGGAAAGAGATGTAATATTGGTGAGCTCTGGATAGTATTACTGGCAAAAGCTTTCCTTCTAATAATTTTTATTATTTTTTTCATTTTCTGTGATGTTCACATTAACCTTTTATAACCTCTCCTCAAAAAAGTATGTTTTTCTAAGTCTACTTATAAACAAATAGTAGTAGACAATGTTGGCCTATGCATAGACAGACTGACCAATACATGGCTCTCATACAAAACAGTGATCACGCATGGATATCGTGAAAGCTCAAAATCCTCTAATAAATGTTAGATGAGATTCAATAGAGAGCACACCTAACCTCCCTATTTCTCAATAGCAGCGACTGTTAGTTATGAACACTGGGATAGGAGTCAGTGCTAGCTGTGTTTACAAGGGTCATTTCTAATCCCTATCTGCAGAGATAAGGAAACAGAAGCTCATGAAGCTAAGTTTGGTGACCTCATGCAATGTAAACCGGGGAAAGCTGGAGTTGAACCCAAGACTGACTCTCACCGAAGGCTCACACTCCTTCCCCTGCACCATCGGTCTCTCAAAGAAATGCTTCCCTAGCACGTCCAGATGAACATCAAGGAACAATATGAGGGTGAACCAGCTACGAATACAGCATGTCCTTTCCTGGAGGAACCGCAGACAAAGCTCTCTGATAACAGGTTGGAGTGGAAAAGGAAGGGGCCAGATTCTCAGTTCACTAACTGAGTTCCTAAGAAACCAATCTGTTTTACTCACTGGGTCACTAGGATTATGGCGCAGTACAGTGTACCCACCTGGCAAAGTCAGGCGACTAGTGGAGCTAGTGCTTGGGGCTGGTGAGCCATGAGAACGCTTCTTCGTGCCTGTAAAGAGGAAAAAGAGCATAAGGGAGGGTGGCATTGTGACTACACCTCTGGGACAGGTAGTAGTTATCAAATGACAACTCAAACATTATCAAATGACCTGAACAGGAGGGTCTGAAAACAGCACTTAGAAGAAAGTTGGGTGAGGTGGCGGGGGCTGCCCACGCTCCAGGGAAGCCACGAGCACAGCCTTGCCCTTTGTGCACGTGCTCCTCGGTCTTCTGGCACACAGGTTGGTGTGTTGGGTCCACACACCCTGAGCAGGCTGAACGTGAGGACCCAGAGGGAGAGCTTCTAAATGTGCAGTGGCCTGAGCGCCATCCCTGGAGAGTTGTCTCATTGTGCCAAGGTGGAGCTTGGCATCAGTCTTTGTAAATCCCCCTTCCCCAAGTGAATCTACTGTGTCTCCAGGATGGAGAACTACCGTTGTGGGAGAAGTTCCTCTGAACAGATGTCACCCTTGACATCGTATTATTGTTATTATTGTTGTTACTGTTATTACTGTGATTGGCAGTAGTAGTGTTAATTGTACTAGTAGTAATAATAATAATAGAAAACAGAAAGTTAACCCAAATGCCTCAGACCCACCCAAACTGTTACTTTGCATGATGCGGGAGGACTTTAGGCTCCAGGCCTCAAAGAGGCTCTGAATGTCAGAGTTGGTGAAGAACTTAGAGGGTCCACACCTGGCTGAAACGGTGCTTCAGAACCCCCTGAGGTGATTTTTGTAAGTGTGGCTCCCAGGGTGCTTTCCGGAACCTATGGAAGCAGAATCTCTGGGGGACAGAGCCAGAAGTCTGCAGTTCAGCCAGTTTCCCAGGTGAATGTGACGGTCAGTCTAATGAGGTGTCCTGGACACACAGGGGTGAACAGATTTACCCAAAGTGAGGGGGGTTGTCAGAGCTGCCTGGTGCACAGCCCCCAGGGTGCTATTCACTCTGGATCCCACACAAAGAATGGTGGGTACAAGTGTGGAACAAGTCAGCCACAAGTCAGCCACTGTCAGAGGCACTATGTGAATCAGAGGACAAAAATCCACGCCTCTAATCTTGGGGTGGTCTCCCAGAAAGGCATCTGTGTCCCACTGGGTCCACCTCCACTATGGGGTGACTGGAGTGGTTTTTCTTCCAGGCACAAGACCTTTTATTTGTCTCGCTGTCCCTTTGGGGAACAGTTTCTCAACAGCAGCACTATGTCATTTGGGCCACATAATTCTTTGTGCAGGAGCCTGTCCTGTGCATACTAGGGTGCTCAGCAGCACCCTTGCCCTCTGTCCTCTAGATGTCGGGGCACCTCCCCTATCCTGATGACCAGAAATGCCTTCCAGACAATGACAAACACCCCCTAGGAGCACAATTACTCTCTGCTGAGGCCACCGCTTCAGGCTGGAAGTCAACCTTGGGTATTTTGTTCAGAGTGGGGTGGAGGGAGGTGTCACAATTTGATAGCTCGGACCTTAGTAATAGTCATACATCAAACATACATCAAAGTATCACCAGTGTCCTAGGTACCATATTACTTGGTATTGCACCACTTTTTTCCTAAGCAGCTAGACACAATTAAACACATGTCAGTTGTCTTTTTTGATACTAACGCTGATGAATAAATTATTCCCATTTTACAGAATCTAGAAGCAAAGGAAGTGTAAGTAATTTGCACAAAGTTGATGTGTGCTGGAACACAAAGTCCTTCAGAGTTAAAGCTACAGAATCTTTTCCCAATGACTCCTGTTGTTTTTTGACCAACCCATTATCCAGATTTCTTTCATGTGCAGTTTTCCTAAATTTGCCTAAGGATAAGAAAAACTTGCAATTATTTTAACAAAAAGGAAAAACAAAACCAGATTCCCAGACCTTACCAAGTACTAGTGAGCCAGTATTTCTGGAAGGCCCTGGGAGTTTCACAGGTGCCAGATGACTGTGACCTTCAGGCAAGCTCGGAAAACCTTGTGTGATAGTTTTCCTTCTTGTCTAACTACAGGAAAATATGGCACCCCTCTCTCTATGGATACTAAAGAGATCAAATGTAAGGTTGCCAACACAAGCACTTGAAAATCTGCAAGGCACTCAGAGGCTACAAGTTTTCAATATTGCCATTGCCTGTAGAAACACTTATTATTTGATAGGAATGCTTAGTGCAAGTTTTTAAAGATCATCTATTAGGGTCTCCCAAAAGCTTGCAGCTTGATGATTCTCTCTGGGGGAAGCTTTTCATTCCCTTGGTATCTTCTTTGCAGACACTGACTGAGATCAGAATCTCTGGGGGCCTTGGGCCATTGGGCCAGCAAAACTAAAAGCTCTCCCGGAAATGCTGTTTTTCTCTGTGCTTGATGACACCCTCCGTACAGGAAAGGGGAGAAACCATCCCCGCCTCCCCTAATCATGAGTCAGACACAGGTAGCAGGGAAAGACACATAAAATAATGCTGTCTGAGAATTCTCCAGAACTTTAGGAAGCAGCGTGGGCCATTGGGGATGGTTAGGTTCTGAGTCAGCTCCCATTGGCTCCCTGTTAACGGAGGTGGTGTTCCTGGAATAAATTCTCACTCTATGGTCACTGAATTACAAATCATTTTACACAGTCCCTTTCGTGGGAATAACACTCAACTTATCTAAGTTTCATTTTCTACCCCTCCCTTGCTCCCATTCCCATCAACCTCATTCCCACAGTCAGCCTGGGGACACAGAGATCCCTCTGGGATTTACTGGGAAAATCTATTAGGGATGTTGCTTCCTCAGTGATTCAGAATTTACTGTCAGTGGTTTTCAATCCTCACTACATCAGGATCATATAGGGAGTTTGAAGGAAAATATGCTGCTACCAGGACACTTGTCTTAGAGACAGTGTTTAATTGGTCTGGGAGGTGCCCAGCTCTCGGCACCTTTTCTGCAGCTATGAGAGAGAAACATCAAATTTGGTGGCCCTTATAAAGGACATTTATTTTCCTTCGGCCATCAGGAAGACACCCTGACTTCTGAATAACTGATGTGGTTTATTTTCCTAGATGATATGACATGTTACATTTTCCATTTTTATTTTGTTTCCAGGAAACTCAGATCCAGTTTATGACAATGCTGTGAGCTGGGAGATCTGTTTAGCCTGCGTGTCTGCACACTAACATTTGCCCTGCTGTGTTCTATCTACACAGTGGCAGTTCTATCTGCTACTGATTTTATTTTACTTTCTTAATTTTTAAAAACCAAAGTGGCTACATAATGTTTTAGAATTCTGAACTATTACATAAATGATTTGGGTAAAATGGAAACAGAGGACTAAGTAGCTACATCGGTGTTGACATTGCTAAGCTTCATTTTCCTCATCGACAAAAATTTTAAAAACATCAATTTCAGAATGTAATTGTGAAGATCAAGTAAGAGTAGGCAAGTAAAGTGGTTAGCAAACTGCAATGAAATAAAATGTTTGTTATTAACTTAAATCAGAAGGTGTGCGTGTTATTTATGTGTGTGTGTAAAGCCGCAAATGCATCGTCTTTGGAAGACAGGCATTTTAATGTCACGAATCGCATTGTCCTCGACCCAGGGCATGTGACTTTTCAAAGAGTAAACAACCCAATCAGTCAGGTCAGGGCAGAAATGTCATCGCTGCAGCTTGTGTGACTGGAAGTATCTTTTGACAAATGAATAGCTTTCAGATATTTCAAATTAACGTCCTTGGTTGGTTCAGCTAAAGGGCAGTGAATCTAATTCATCAGGAGTCTGGAGAAGAAGACAATGATGGAAGTGACAACCAAAGCTGCCCCCCTGGGGGCAAATACACACACATAAGACTCAGGACATAAGGCTGCATTAAACACCAGTGATTTCCAGCATGACCTCGAACCAATGGTCTCCCTTCTCCAAAACAGAGTTAGCACAGCCAAGTCCACGCCTGCTGAGAAAAGGCTGATTTAAGAGCTCCTGAGATAAGCATCACCATTAGTAATGCCCCAACAGTAGCACTGCTGTTATAACACTACCCGCTCCCACAGGGCAGAGGCGGGAGCTGCAAGACCCAGGAAGAAATTTCTGTCAACCTACTGGGCACTTTCAATCTCATTTATTTAGCATATTGTAAAGTTTGCCTTTATGACATTCACAAACCTCTGATCCTTACTTTTAAACACATCTACCAATATCTTTCCTATGTTACATTTGGGCAGCAGCAGTGGGCAATTGGCTGTTGCTTGATGCCTCGGATCTAATTGTCATTTTTGTCTCTTTACAGTTTTTTTTAAAAAGAGCATCAAGAGAATTCCAAGTTTTGCTCAGGGCTGTGGAAATGTTGAAAGAGCTTGGAGGGTTTCTAGAAAGACTGCATTTCCCTAAGAGTTGTTCTCCAGTGGTATACAAGTAAGAGTTGCATACTGAGAATGTTTAATAACCTCTATCCTCCACAATACAGCCACCACTATGCTGGCTTTTGTGGGACCTGATCTCTGTTCATCACAAAAAACAATGATCAAAAGCACAACACTAAATACGTTTTAAATATAGCTGTTTTACTATTTTAATCTGCTTTGGAATTGAGTATACGAAAGAGGCATCTGAAACTGTTCACGACTTCTGGCCAACTTTGTGCACCCAGAAAGCTGTCTAGCAGAGAGATTCAGAAATGCAACAAAGCCTTATGTACAAAGAGCTCCATTTCTATGCTAATTTTAACTGCAAAAAAAAAAAAATTAGAGCATGTAAGCTAATTGTCCAAGAGCAGAGAGTCAGTTAAGTAAAATGTGCTAGAGCCACAGAATGAAATATAATGTTGCTACTGAAATTAGATTAATAAAGAACTTTTAAAAAATGGAACAATGCTCACAATACAATATTATATGAACAAACCATAGTAGACAAATATACTGTATGATAAAGCCAAGACTGTGTAAAATACATAGCAAGAGACCATAAGGAAATACAGTAAAGACTGACAGTGAGTAGCCATTGGATGGGATATTACTAGTGATTTTAATTTTATTATACTACTCTGTGTTTTTCAGAATAAGTAAGTTCTACTTTTGCTTTCAAACAAGAAGAAAGGTATGACAAACACGGCAGGACGAAGAAAATCACACCCCTTTTGTGAGAGTAATAATCCAGTTGAGTTACTACACAGGAACAATAGGAGGAAGTGCCAGATGAGAGGGCGATGTTTGTTAATACACATCGCCACCACTAGGGGAGTCATTCTTACAAGTTGCTGGCTAGAAGAGTGAGGCTAGGTGCCATCTTGTTTGCCCACAGCAGGGGTAGTGACTATTCCTAATCAGACTCCTTGTATTCGTGATTGGAGAGGAAAAAAAATATGTCCAGGTAGACCTTTCAAAAGAAGGAGGAAGAATAAAAGTTTGGAATTGACAAACATCACAGGACTATAAAACCATTATCATCATACCCGAAAGATTAAACATCTGGAAGTTAGCCCAATTCTGAGCATGCTGACATTTCCTATGCCTCCAAGGAACTTCTGATAATCTATCCACCTCATCCCTCCTACTCATTAAAAATTACATGAGACGTGATATACTGTGTGTATCTTCCAGCATGTAGGCACTTATACCTGTGTAACATGTGGCACTGGAGGAATACAAGAGACAGATGGTTGAGTGAGTATGGACAGGTACTTATCTGGGATAGAACATGAACAACAATGAAAAACACTACAAGAAAAAAAAAAACACCTTTTTCATTTTTCAAATTCCAATTGAGAGGTTAACTCATTGCTTTTATTTGGTAATCGGAAGAACATACAAGACTTATTCATTATTAGATGTCAGGGGGAAATTATACATCGAGGAACTGTCAGCCTCATCTGTGCAAATAAGATTTACAAGAAACACATCTTTAATTTATTGAGAGCAGTTTAGCACATTGTTTTACATGAATCCTTATGATTTATTTTTGCACTTGGAGATGTGATGCTATGGCATTTGAGCAGTTTTAGTACAAACCAGCATCACAAGAAACAAAATGCTCCTCTTCAGACCCAATGGTCAATTCCTGGCTCTATGATAAACAAATGCAAATCGCAACCTGCATTTTATCTGCTAGAAGCATATTTCACATCGTGGAAGTACATTCTATCAGTGCTATAAAATACAGACAAGTCCATTTTAACATCTTCCTTTTGGAAGAGTATTCTCAGAACACAGCCAAAAATCCCTTCCTCATTTCTCCAAAGAACTACTTATTTGGCATGATTTGAATTGAGGTTT
This sequence comes from Scalopus aquaticus, assembly GCA_004024925.1. Lineage (NCBI taxonomy): Eukaryota > Metazoa > Chordata > Mammalia > Eulipotyphla > Talpidae > Scalopus > Scalopus aquaticus. The sequence goes on from PVIJ01000432.1 coordinate 69,436, forward strand.
GGGGATTTGGTTCTGCTTGTCTCCCTCTTTTAGTCTTGTTAAGCATTCTTGATATTAATCCAGACATCTCCTACAAATTCGGTTGAACAGCAACAAAATCTAAGGTTCAGGAGATGAGCTGAGTTATCCGTTCACATGGTCCTTATTAAGAGAGACTCTGCAGACCCACGGGGAGGGCAGAGCATCCTGTGGAGAAAAACCCTGTGACAAGAATCATTGCATTCTGCACTGAAGGAAGGTAATTCGAGCACATATTAGCCTCAGAGTGACTCGCCTCACACTGGGTGATGGGCCTCCCCTGAAGGTTTCCTTTGTCCTGCTTCCTTCCCCAGTGTAACCCCTCCTGCCCACCTACCCCTTGGCACCAAACACTTCCTCATGTGGGTTATACTGGAATGAGTTGCTTTCATTTTTTCTCCATTATTTGGTGTTTCCATGTGCTAAAATGATACTGCAAGCTAAATGGCTTGCCTGGACAGAGGCAAAAGAAGGATTTTCCAAATGGCTGGAAAATGAGGAAGAGGGGAAAAGTAAAAGAAAAGTTATGAAAAAAAGGGAGGAGACTCTTAAGCTGGGGGAGGAGGAGGAGTCTGGCTGTACAGTGGACACCAGAGCTCATAAAAACCTAACTGAGTTCTACAAATGAAAATAGCAAATATTTAAAAAATTTTTACAGCGTATAAAATTGTATAAAAATATCATCAAAGCAAAAAAAAAATGGAAAGTGTATACTCTAGAGTTCTAGCTCTAGAGTCAGTGACTTGACAATACACCTATGGCTATGAATCTATACTATAAATCTTTACTATAAAGCTACATATATTAATGTGTGACTGTATTTCTATAGCATCACACATACACCCACTCAAAGACAATACGCTAGTACATAAATCCTTACTCCAAGCTATAGACCATGATAGAGAAGCAAAGAATATACAATGATGTACCTCCAGGACAACCTACTTAAAAGCCATTCCGTAGTCACCAGGATTTAATGGGCTTTGTTTTGAGTAAGTTATCCTGCACCGTCACCTGAGAAATACTTCTAGAGGGTCAAATGCCAGCTCCCAAAGAGATACATGGTTTGAGGGGCCCTTTGTGATGACACTCTCTGGTCTGCTACAGTCAGCATTTACTCCAATTGACAGCAAGGATGACTAAGTGTGCCCCAAGTGAGCTGAAAGGGTTCATGTAGCACCACCACTTCCCCTGGTTCCCCCCTTAGTGGGCAGCAAACTTAGCTGGGTCCAGTTCATTTAGTGAAGCCTGTCATTGCTAGCATCCACCCATTTTTGCTTGGGAACCAAAGCCAGATTATGTAAATTCATCTCAAATAATGTCTGCTGGTGTTTTAAGGAAAAGTGGTCGAGGTGGAGAGATGAGTTAAAATAACTAGAAATTAGTAATGTTTAAATTGGCTTTCATGCATCTTTCAGTACAGGTCTCTACTGTTCCTTCAGTGAAACAGTTCTGGCTTGTTGCAGACTTCCCTGAAGGAGCATCCCGTCTTTGAGAAATGTCTTAAGAGAACACTGTGGGGCCTACTTTCTATTTTTCTACTCTCCCTGGACCCAAACTCATGTATCAGATGAACCCTGTCTAATGTCACAACTGGTTCTAATACCATTCTAATTCTCTTGTCACCTCTGTGCCCATCAGTGTTTCAGTTGAAAGGAAATCTCAAAAGCTGAAATCTGGTCTTGGCAGGTAATGCGTCTCTTGCTTCTCAAAGGGGTATTTCATAGAAATACTGTGCTGCTCACTGTACGGTTTTTCATTAAGTTCAATGTCTAAGAGATAATGAGACCTTTAGTCAAGGGTCACTGTTGATGAATTACAAGTATTGCTTTCCATTTATTTACCCATAAAATCCAATATAACAACATTATAGTAACATTATTTTCTTTAACTTCCAATTTTGCTGTGGTTCAGGGCTACACCAACCATAATACACTGGAGCAAAACTGGGCAACAATTCCCCGCTCTGCACCCACAGAATCTCCTATTTGGTCCAAGAGTAAATTCTAGATTTTAAAAGTTTCAATTTATGTTATAAATAAATCCACTAGTATTTCCAATAGATTGGTTTCATCATATCATTCCCAAATCAGATTAATCCTGCTTTGGTTTTGGTTTTTCCCAAATACAAGAGTTAAAGAAAAGGTTTTATTGTTTGATTTTTCATAAACTTGGCTCTAACAAATCTCCCCAAACTACCTGCAACTTCCCATTCCTTATGATGTTATTTGTGTGATTAGGATATGTCTATGTGTACTGAGAAGTCAGTTATTAGCAATATGCTTGATATATAGAAAATGCTAAATAAATTTTCAGACAAGTCTGAAACTTGTTTGCACTCACAGGCTGGAGTGGGATTCAGCTGGATAATCTGCATGTGTTTCCTGAATACCAGGCACTGTGGTAGGCTCGCTGGGCTGTGTGTAGATCTCAAGTCAAAATGAAGTTTCCCCCGAGAAAGAAAAAATGTGTTTCCTGGACTTCCTAAATTCTCTTTATTTGAGACGTTTGCCATATGCATGGACTTTAATCTCTGAATTTCCTCTATCTCGTTATAAGAAAATTTGTTCTATTTTTCTTTTGTTTCCCCCAATATTCCATGAGGAACATTATGAAGTAATTCCTATCACGTAAGTCTTTGCTCAAAGTTTAAGAATAGAAGAAAACATTATATTACATTATTTATCTATCTATGTCGATCTATCTATCTATCTATCTATCTATCTACCTGGTATCCATCTAAAAAAAAGTGATCCATGAGAGGAATAATATTAAAAGACCAGTATCCTTTCTCCCAAACATGGATTACAAATTTGGTCTCTCTATTTTTAGGTCTGCTCTGTGTCTTACATCCTGTGACAATTTTGCTCTTTCCTTTTCATATTTACTAAATGCATCATTTCAGGTGGAAAATGTAATATGATGGCTTTAATGCTGCAAATGAAATGAACAGGTGCTAAATTGTTCTCTGGCTCTCACGTGTTTAGGTATCATTTTATTGTTTAAGTATATCATATCCTTGATGGGATGCTGTCCAATGTTTCCAATAGTTTTTAAGAGCTCCAAGAATGAAATGGACAGTGGAAGAAAATCCATTCGAATTTAATGGGCTAGAAATGAGTTTCTTGTCTGCTGCCACAAGTTTTTAGGGCTCATAACCCGAGATAGGTTAGCATGACTAAGATATGGACAAAGACCTCTCTATGGATGGGGCCTACAACACCAAAACAAACCACCTCAACACAACCTGGATGGGGTACTGTTTGGGGACACAGATTCAAGAGCCAGCCCCATTTGCCAGTTCCCACCAAAACACACACAGAACTTGTGGTTCGCCAGAGGTAGGAAGGTTCCTCCTCCTTTCCCCACTTGCTAGTGAATTCTTAATCTAGACGTGCAAACTTTTGCTTTCTATGTGACAAGGTAACACAGAATTAAGATGCCAAAGTCTATGCAATGGAAGGATGTGCCCAGTGCCACTCGCCTTGGCGGACTCTGTTTCAAGAATATGAAAATTAGGCCTCCCTGGTGGCGCAGTGGTTGAGCACTGCGCTGTGGAGCTGTTGGCAGCGCGCGATGCGAGTTCGACACCCAGCCTGGGAGAATCCCACATGGTGCGGCAGACCTCTCTTGCCTCACCCGCTGCTCCCCTCAGCAGTGTACTTCTGATCTGCCTGTTCTGCTCCCCACTCTGTCTCTGGTGGGCCCTCTCGCTGCTCCACGCCTCTGGCCTGTACCCCAGCTTGTATGTATGAATAAATAAATCTTTTTATAAAAAAAGAATATGAAAACTGAGCTGGGGCAATTGGAAATATTATTCTTTCAGTCAAGACTGCCTTGAAATCATGATTTTAATGTATCAGCTCCAGTTTAAACTTATAGCATAACAATATATATTGCTTTATACTTTTAAAAAATAGTGTTGCATTTCTTTCAAACTCTTCAAAACACTTTTTGAGGATTTAAAAAACTAAGTTACATGGAGCTTTTATTTTTCCACATTCAGAGGTCCACACAGAGCTCTATAATGAAATAGTCTTCCCATTCTTTTTTAGCTAATCATTGACTTAAAGCAAATGAAAAACAATTTCATCTTTATTTGTGCTAGATAAAATGGCTATAATCCTTTTTTTTTTTTAAATGGTTAGTGTTGTTAGTTGGAGTATAAAAGGGAAATTGCAGGCTTTCTATTTTGACTGGCTATGAGATACAGAATAGAAATGAGGTAAAAGGTTCAGGTTCCAAGGTCAAGAACTGACATGCACTGTCTGTATTCCATTCCAATACAAAACCACACCACCACAAAGAACAGTTCACAAATTAAGAGTCCCATGGACTGAATGCAGGGCATAAGTGTGTTTTCTGTGACCAGCACAGTGTTTGTACGTTTCTGAATGAGTTGCCAGTATTTAAAAATTTAGAAAGGGTTTATGTAAAATCCTAGGTTTCTAGGGCCCTCCAATCCCACATAACACTCATCCTGTTGCTGACTAGCAACTGCTCCCCTCCGCGTCCTCACTCCAACTCCTTACTGTTCCTGCTATTCCTACTGCCTCGCAGATACTAAGGCCCACTGTGAATTGCCATTTATCACAATAATAGCCATATTACATGGCCTGCTTTACTCATTTCCATGACCTGCTAGGTCCTGATTTGAATTTGTGGCCACGTTATTTATTGCGATCACAGTTAGGAAAATGAGGGGTGAGTGGACAACAGAAAAAAAAAAAAACATGTTATTACAAAGCAAAATGCAAAGCTGACCAATACACCCTGTTCAAATATCTACATGCCACTGTGCAGTGTGTGACAGAGTTCTTCAGATCATACTGCTGGGGAACATTTCAGCAAGGCAAAAGGTTTTGCAGACTACATATATAGTGTCTGAAGAAATACTGACTTTCTGAATTAGTAATAAGAGAATTTTTTTAATATTTGTCTTTGTGCTCTTTTAGTAGAAATTAAATCTGCCATTGAGAATACATGTAAGAATATCCTCTAGCTCTCTTTTTCCTATGACTAACTTCCTTCCACCACCAGCCTAGTCACATGATTTACCCGTGGGAAGCACTCAAAGATTCCTTTGTGAACCACAACCACATTGTAAGAATTTGTTTTATCCAAGCCACACCATTTATATCCACAAAATTACACTCCATAGGATTCCATTTTGGACTTGATTTGGATGGGGAGGGATTGCATCTTGATTCTCTCTCAAGCTGCATCTACTATTCTTATTTTCGATTTGTGCTATTAATCAGCTCCTACCTGGTATTGCTAAATCTTGTTAAAATGAAAAGAGTTTTCTGACATATCTCCCTGATACTAGTTAAGTCAAATCATAGATGTCCGAAAGAAGAGGACAAGCCAGTGATAAATGTTTCGGTAATCGCTTAGTTAGAGATGCTATCCAACAAAACAGGATTTTCCACCTGAAAAGTATGGCCAAGGATGAAACATTCAGGTTTATATTGATGAATGCACAAATAAATTCAACATCAAATAAAGATTCCTACAGAATTATCTTTAAAATATTTCATATTATATATACGTAAAGGAAAACATATGAACAAATGTTTCAATATGAAAAGAAATTGGAGAAAAAAGAATATTTCTGATTTAGGATAGGAACAATCAGAGGCTGGAATAATCATCTTAGCTGTGATGAAGGCCAGCATAGCTGTGTACACTACCAGCAGCCCGTGCAAAAATAACATTTAAAGTAACAACATTGACAGTAATAACATGGCAGTTTCTGTGTGTGGTTTTTCAGGCCCCTCTCAGCATATCCAGGACGTCCATTCTCATCAGGCCAGACAGGTGCCTTGAAAGTCAGGGCATTAGCAAAGGATTTTGAGGAAGTCCCTTCATGTTTTATTTCTGTTTGTGCAAAAATCTCAAGTTGCTTGGTTTGCTCAGGGGAAATCCCCAGAGTTGTAAGAGCTCAAACCAGCCCTCAGAGGATCAGCCCCTGGGAGGGGGTGGCATGAGAGAAGGCCAAGTGTGGGGGCTGATTTTTGAAAGTTGTACACCTTCCCCAGATATGGGTCTTTGTGGAAGAAGGAGAATGAAGCAGCTCAGCTAAAATGATGCAAGACACTGGCAGCCTCTTTTATTGTATATGAGGTGTTTTTTACTCTTCTGAATCTGAAAAAAAGAAAAAGAAAAAGAAAAGTGTCAATGCTGCCTTTCCCCCCCTTCTCCACCCTCCAGATCTGAGGAGAAGAAAATCTGAAGGTTAAAAAAAAAGGGAGGGAGAAATCAATTAAACATTTTGATACTAGTCATTGCTGTCTCCTTTGTAACAAGATTCATTCTATTCATAAAGGGAAAAACCTCAGTGGAGAATCTGAAGGACTGGTTACATTTGAAATCTAGGTGATTACTTCAAACTGATTATCAAACATTTATTAGGACACCTTGTTTTGTAGTCAGGATGACAGTGAAGGTCATATCTGATCAACTGTGCCTCAGTGGTCAGTGGGATTGGAAGAAATCAGATTTATCTAGTCCATCCCAACCATGTCATACCAAAAGCAGTGTCTCTCCCTAAGAATTTTTGCCCCACCCTCAGAAGCTACCCAAAGAGATTTATAATAAGATGTGTCCCAACCAAAATAATTGTGCAGCTGGGTAAATCACCTGAATCCTCTACTGGACCCAGACTGAGGTGGTGGTGAAGAAAACAAAAACAGAAATAGGATGAACTTAACAGAAATACCCATCAGATTTTCTTTTCACCAGGCCTAACCTCAGCATAACCATGTAACCTCAATGGGGATCAACAGAATTTTTGAAGAGCAAACACAAACAAAATCCACTATGGTATTGTTTCCCAAAGTCACTGCTTGTTCTGCAAATCATGTGTCTTATAGAGTTAGAGTTTCCTCCTCTGTAGAGTTCCCTAGGGATTGCATCCAGTGGTCATCTACAAGATGTTAGGAGTTATGAGAGGACAAAGACATTTCCTGTTGTCTTTGTTGAAATGAGGCAGCATACCATTTGAGAGACAAGAGAGCCCTTTCCGATCTATTGCAATTACTGTCAACTGTCAACTTCCCAGGGGCCAGAGAGTCAGTCTCCTGCCGTTCCTCTTTCTTTATCCTGGTCTTGTATATGTTTACCCTCCATTAGTACCTTCATCTATTTGGCAGAGGTAACAGAAAATAGAAAAACTTCTGACCAATCACTTCACACTAATTCTAGGAGAAGGATCAGTGAGGGAAGTTGCCAGTTGTCTCACAGGCACTTGACAGTGAGGGCAAGATGTGAAACAGAAGCTAAAATCAAGGATTAGACATTTTCAATGGGTTTCTATGTGCAGTCTGGTCTGCACAGGAGTTGCAAGATAGGCCCTCTTCTTACTGTTCAGACCCTGCCATTATCAGCCTGGGGTCATATATAATGAGAGTCTTTTTAGATGTTCATCACAGTACTAAGCACCATAAAAGATGTCCCCAGGCTCTCAAATACAAACCCAGCTCTGCTACAATGACATAGTTTGGACTTGATTTTTTTGTTGTTGTTATTCATATCTTTTACATTATTTTGTATTTCCCATAGGTTTACAATAGCTAAGATATGAAAACAACCCAGATGCCCAAAAATAGATGATCGGATAAAGAAGATGTGGTACATATACACAATGGAATACTATTCAGCAATCAAAAAAGAAAAACACATAATTCACAGCAACATGGATGGTGCTAGAAGGGATTATGCTCAGCAAAATAAGCCAGAAAGAAAGAGAAAAATATTGAATGGTTTCACTTATAACAGAAACATAGGGGAACCAAATAAGAAAGTGACATTCAGCAAGGGAGGGGGGAGGATAAGGGCTCAAAAAGGGGGAGAAAAGAGTACAATGGACTTGATATTTTAATAAAACAAACAATTATATTGGAAGCTAGGGACAGATAGTTGGGGATCGCTGACAAGGATGACTGCTATATGCAGGAACCTCAATTAGCCAACAAAGACAGTGGTACATATCTTGTTTCATAAAGTCTGGGTTTGCAGTAGCCTGCCATCCAGAGGCTGGCTTCAAGAAGGAAAGGTCCATCCAGGATCTTAACGGAACCCAAAGGCTCCTGATGGGAGATCTTCCTCCCATTCTAGCCATTGCTTATTAGTAAATGGTAGTATGTGCCCTCTGGCTATGGATCTCCCACAACCTCTGATCAAGGCAGGTGTGTAAAGAGTTGGTCAAGGGGTGGAGGGAGGGATAAACTAAGGAGGCTCCTGTGTTTATGCTGCATCTGTGTTCACTGGCATTAACAACCAAGAGCGCAAAAACAAGGATGTATGTTCTGAAGTTGAGTGTGACTTGAGTGACCTCAGGCTTACCAAACACGACTTGCTCTAAAGCAACATCTATTTATGATCTCTTAGGGCTCTTCCTCAGGTAACCAGTATTATAGTTTATCTGCAGGAAGATTATTCTCACCAGTCTGTAGACTCCTTGGGGGCAGGGAAAACATCATTTATTTTTGGAACTCTTTTTGCATGCACTACAATGCCTGACACATGGCATATGTTCAATGGGTTATTGTTATTTTAATGAAAGGGAGTGAATTGAATAAGCAGAAGGTAAAGGGGACAGATGAAGGCATAAGCATGAGTAAGAAGTTTCTTTCCACATTTTTCCTAACCTTGATTTTCATAGTGTGAAAGAAAAATTAAAATAATAAAATACATTGCTTTTATATATTATTCAATAGCAATATATGATGTATCTAAAATTATATTCCCACTCAACAATGAAAAGACAGGTAAACTGTTTAAAACACGGGCAGAGGCTCTAAACAGACATTTCTTCAAAAAAGACATACAGGTCAACAGGTACATGAAAAAGATGTTCATCATCAGTAATCATTAGAGAAATTCAAATCAAAACCACAACAAGATATCATCTCACAGCTGTGAGAATGACTATTATCAAAAAGACAAGAAACAACAAGTATTGGCAAGGATGTGGAGAACATTATGGGAGTAGGCATGCAAATTGGGAAAACCTATATGGAAAGAGCACAGAGATTATTCAAAAAATTAAGAATACTTTGGGCTATTTATATGAAGAATACAAAAAATCAAATTAAAAAATATATTCACCTCTATGTTCATGGTGGTTTTACTTATAGTAGCCCACATATCTACAGATGAAGGAAATCTAAATGTCTATCAGTGGGTGAATGGACAAAGAAGATTGATGTATAAGTATACACACACACACACAAACACACACACACACACACACAGGGGAATATTACTCAGTCATAAAAAGGAATGCAATCTTGCCATTTGCAATAAAATGAGTAGGAAATATACTAAGTGAAATAAGTCAGATGGAGAAAGACAAATACTGTATGATTTCACTCATATGTAGGAGATAAAGAAACAAAGTAAAGGAACAAAAGAAAACAAAACAAACCCTTATTACAGAGAACAGACTGGTGTTTATTAGAGAGGAAAAAGATTGAGGAGTTGATTAAATGGCATAAGTGGTAGAAGTGGTGGTAGACAGAAAAAAAAACACAGACTTTTGGTGGTGATTATGATGTAGTTTATAGAGATGTCAAAGTATAAAGAGGCATACCTGAAACACATATAGTGTTATAAATCAATGTTATCTCAGTAAATATTTATTTAAAATGTATATTCCTTATGAAGAAGTAGACTTTCTGTGGTTGGCTTTTTTGGGACATATCTCCCACAGAAGAAGATACGCTATCCAGGCATTTCTCTAGATCTGCTGCACTCCTTACTCCACACTTTCTCTTGAAATCCAAAGTTGACTTCAGTGTGTTTCAGTTGTGTATTTGTTTTCAGTGTAAACTAAAATCACATAAGCCTTTTAAACTAAGGTTGGGTAAGACTATAATGTATATGAAAACAAGGACCTAAAAACAAAATATAAGAGAACACTTTTTATTTAACTGAAATCTATGACTATTTTTTATAAAACTGCTTTGAATTCCATTCATTGTAAAGCTATTGGGCTTTGGAGGTCACAACTATAGTTAAACTAAATCTTAAAAAAAAAAAGACTATCATTTTTCTTGGGTTTCAGTTTATTCAATTTTTTTTAAAGCACAAGTTAACTATCACCCATATTCAAAGAAGTAAGCTGACTTGGCTGAGGGTAGAGATGGGCTTCAAAATCAGATTTTCTAGTCAGAAAATCTACCATCACTGCCTCCCTATGAGTCACTTTCTACAAAAACAACAAAGTAATACAGTAAGTAAAGAACTATAAAAAGTTAAATAGAAAAACAAAACCTGGGGAAGAATAAATGTGGTCAAACCAAACCCAATTTTAAATGTCTGGTAGAATTTCTGAAGTACTTACATAAATGGATCATGGTTTGGTTGTTTTTTTTTTAAATAATGAGGAAATACTAAAAATAAGCAAATATTATTTTAGAGATAATTCTTGGGATTTATCCTAGCACAGATTCCACTGCTATAGGTCAAAAGTGCACAATAGTTATTTTAAATGGCTGCCACCAAGTACCCAAAAGCATGCCCCAAATGATAGAGAATATGGTCACAGTAGGATTATTCTAAATTCATTTCACTGCATATAATACCAATGCTACAGCCCTGCCAGGATGAATGGAAGGATGGATGAGTGGATGGACAGACAGACGAAGAGATACGGAGAGAGTGAGTACACTTGTGGGAATGTAACATCTGAAACTTGACCAATTTGATCACCTCCTGAAAATGTACCCATTTGAGCAAATAGAATAAGAACAGCACAGAGATGGAAAAGCTCAGGTGCAACTCCTGCACTTTTTATCTTTCCTTTTGATCCATGACAATGGTACTGTCACTGAGAATAATGATGCTATACTTTTATTTTTAACCTTGCTGTCTTCTCTCTTCCTTTGTATAGGATGGTTTTTCTTTCCAAACTTAAATATGTGTGTAATTGTCTTTGCTCTTTTGTCCCACACTGCCCAAGGCCTTTTACTGCTGTTACTTTCTGTATCAAGAACCTAGTTCTTTTTTCAAGATTTATTTTTATTTATTTATGCATATAAGAACTAGGGTGTAGGCCAGAGGAATGGGGGATGAGAGGATTCACCACAGAAAGTGGGGAGCAGACCAGGAAGACCTATTGAAATATACTGCTGAGGGGAGCAGCAGGCGAGACAGGAGAGGTTTGCTGGGCCATGTGGGTTAGCTCCCTGGCTGGGGATCAAACTCATGTTGTGGCTGCCTGTGGTTGCCAAGAGTTTGATAGTGCTGAGATTTAACCTTTTGTGCCACCAGGGAGGCCCCAAGAACCTAGTTCTTTAACATCTAAGAAAATAATTAAAACATTCAACTCTCTACACACATCAGGGCTGAACCACTCTTAGCTCGTAAGTAAAAGTAAGCCACTGGCAGCCCCACCACTTTTCTGGTGCTAAGCAAGTACCCAGGTTCACACAGGTGCAGGAAGGGTAGACTTGTCAGCACATAAGAAGTTTGTTGTTTTTGAAGCCAACAAGAAGCCAGAGTCTTCCTCAAGAAATTAAGGAAGTCCTCCAGGGAAAGCTAAGTGACACTGGGATTTTTAAACCCGAAACATTCTGACCGCTCTTCATGCGCTTCATTATTAGTTCAGGAAAAGCGACACAGCACTCAAAATGAATGAAAAAAAAAGAAAAAAAGGAACCACTTCTCATGCTTTCATTTTGGTTTCAGGGTATAACATAAAAATAGCATGTATCGTAGAGGACTAACATGTATGAGATACAGATGACGTCACTTGGAGATCAACGCGTCCTTCGGTGGAGAGCACTAAGAATAAACACAAAGAGAAGGCTTTGACACATGCTTGATGCTGCATTTTTAACAGCCTTCTAGCACGTGAGTGTCTAGGAAAGAAATGGCATCAACTATGTAGAAAGTGCTAGCTCTTGACTTTCTCATATATTTATCAAAGGCAGGTGTTACTTTAAAGAATTTTTACAAAGTTAATGAATTTTCTTTTGACTTTTTGCCAATCCCTTGCATAGAATCTAACAAAATAAGATTTTTCTAAGGGGAAAATAGATCAAATATTTATTTCCGAATACTAAAAAGTTATCTTTAATCCTAAACATTAGTATTACGAGAAAAAGAAAAATCACATTTTTGTCTACAGTTCCAAAATTTTAATCCTTTCTGTCAAACTGAGTTCCTTTAAAAATACAATGGTACATTAAGGACACAACAAAATGTCTAGAAGATAAAGCAAAACAATGAAAGCTTTAATAGCAATAATTGGAAGGGAAAAGTTTTTAAATGATTAATTTTGTCATTAACAAATAATACATAACATACTTCTACTTGACATTTCCACTATGTACTTATTTGGTAAGAGACTGGAATCTAAATGGCTATGTAAAAAGCATGAACTGACTGGAGATGTTCTCTTTAGTAGAACACAATTTAATTTTTCTGAACCCACAAATCTTGCACCATTATATATTCACACACATATACACATACTATATATATACACACACACATACATATGTACCTACACACAAGCCTACAAACACACACACACAATTTCTGTTGTTGCTCTGATCCTACAGATGTGAATTCAGTAACACAAAAATCTATAGAAGGATAATGGTAGCAGGATGTCACCTTACTCCTTTAGTCACCATGAGGTTATTATATACCCTCCCTGAAAGGCACGAAGATAGCCACTGAAAATAAAACTACATAGAAATGCACTGGTTTAAAATTGATGTTTGTAATCAAAAGAGCTAATTATTCTGATTCACTGTGACTCATCAATATTAGAATCACATAGAAGTAATAGGTTTTGCAAGAGTAAAAGTCCATCGCAGGAAAGAACAAGGAGATTATTAAGTTTACCACATTTGACCACTTTCCACCCACATATTATGAATCAACTAATAGTTTCACCCCAAATCCATCTAAAAAAATTATGTTGGGGTTCATCATTGCTGAACAGACAATAATTTATTGTTTGGTCAACCTACCACACAGCTTCTGAAATTAGCTAGAAAATGACACCAAAGTGAATCAAAGTGCTTAAGCAATAAAATCTTTTAAAATACATATAGTGAGGTTCTATCCAAATGCATGAAAATAACAGGAATCTAAATATTATATGCCAATTTTTCATTCATTTAACTTTGCTGTTTTCTTTTGACAGGGATTTGAAATAGACACTTAGGGTATCTATCATACTACTTGAGAAAACTGACATGCAAAATGTTTCGAAAAATAAATTTTTCATGGCTCTTCTTATGAAACCACATAACTTCTTGCTCCGTGTGTACATATACATATGGATATATATATACATATACACACACATATATACATATACACACATATATATACGCACACGTATTAAGTAAATGAGTCACGAAAGTTTTCATGGACAAATGAATAAGGCAAATGGGATATAAATCAGAACGTGTGTTATTCTGATGACTAATTTAAATTGGAAAACAGGGCACTATAGATATTTGGTACTGGGTACACTTATGGAAAAATCCCACAAAGATGCTGGATTCTCATGTTGAGGGTAATATCTTTGTTAAAAAAGCAAGCCTACTTTTTTGCCAATACATAGAAGGGTACAGAGAGATAGCTTTCCAGTACTAAGAAAGAGTGTTATTCTTTGAGAGGGACACAAGTAAAATTGCTTTCTCAAAGGAGAGGACTGACAATTTGTACAAACTACCTCAAGGCAGAGGTTGCTGATTTCAGTGGCATGATCAATGGCGAGGTGTGCCACAAATCATTCATTGCTGACAACAGTTAAGCCCTGATGTTTTGCAGGCCAATTTTTTAAAGGAAATTTGAAGGGATTCAAGGTAATGAGACTGACACTGTTTAGGGAGTGAGAGAAAAAGACAGGTAACAGCTAATGTTGCCAGAGCTGTTCACCATCCTTGACTTATTCTACCACCACTGGGCATGACCTGGCATACATTCATCAGGCTATAACACTTAGGAAACCTGGTGAGCTAAAGTAGCAAACAAATTAGAAAGAAAAGTTTGAGATCATCTATCTTGAAAACCAAAACATGTCCTTAAAAGACTTAAAAAAAGAGGTGTCATGGAAGAGTATTTCTTGCATTGTCAAGATATAGGGTACACAAGATGATGTCTATTCACTCTTCAGCATACCAGATAACAATTCATCAACTATCTCCTCTTAAGAGTTTCAGCTTCCTAAGCAGCTCTCTCCTATGATTTGACATCCCAAGAGAAAGAAACTGACTGACCAGTTGACATGAGCACTCCATATATTTCATGTTATGTATCAATGATTTAGCAATCTGCATCACACATTGGTCACAAACATTAATTTTAGTGTTAACAAGTCTTCTGAAGCATAATCAACACCTCATTTGCTGCCAATGTGGAATTCCTTTGTCTGTCAATGTATAGAGACCTACGTCCCAATCAGTAGATTTCTCTCTATATCATCATACACCTCATATGCTTGCAGATGAAGGGATTGCTTGTTTCTCAGAAAAACAACACAGAACTAAAGGAAGAGCCACAGAGTGAATCTCATTTCAAAAATCCTATGTCAAGAATTCTCAAGAATCTATAACCTCTTCTATTACTATTGATTTTATACATTGTCTTAGAGTAACTTATGCAACATAAATTGGCATGGAAGTTTGAACTAAGATGCCCATTGTCCTCTAAGAATTGTAAATCCATTAGAATTCTGACTAAATCACATTGACAGTTGCTTAGAAGTAAATCAATCTTTCTTATATTGGCAAAAAACCAGTAAGTGAATATAAAATGTGGTGTAAAGGCCCCACATCTGGGGTATAAAGGGGCTAATTCAAACATGAGTGTGCTGAAGTGTGCTGAAGATGAGCACATGTGTTGAAGTATCTCTATGCTCTGTATGGACAAATGCACAGCCAGCATCAGCTACAAGTCACCACAAGCAGCCCCGTAGAAAGAAATGGCATAGACTGGAACCATGAGGTGGTAGAAAGAGCCTTAGGTCAAGGTTTTGATGGGTTTGGTGAGAGCCCTTAATTTTGGTTCATAGAGACAGTCTAGTGTTACTGTCCTGAGTAGTATGGGGAAAATATTTGGAAGAAAAGATGAGGTAAGTATGAGTCCCTAGAATGAGGATACTGGGATACATGTCTCTGCAGCTACAAGAATAGATGACCTCAGCAAAGCATCCGTATAAATAATGGCAAATGTGTTAGTCCATTAGTTTATTCTTAAATCTCTAGACATCAACTTAAGTCAGAACTAGTCTGTTCTAAACACATACATGTGTATTGGTTCTCCCCGTAGCCTGCTGTTTGATTGTTTGCTCTTCAGATCTGCAGAGCAGAACACACCTTCGGGCCTGGACAACGCCCATCTGTCTCTCACCACCAATTCCACTACAGAGCAAGCCATCATGCCCCGCCCTTTGGGCAACTAAAACAAATGTTCAACTTCAGTTGAAAAATAAGAACATTTAGCATAACTTAAGTGGAAAGGATCAGATTATATTCTTTTACTGGTTTATTAATAACTGTGTAAATCTATTCAATAAAAGACATCTAAGAAACCCAAAGTCATCCATAGAATTTATTTACTCTATTCCAAACTAACTTGGTAGGAATCAGTTAAAAAGTAAACAAGAAAAAAGTATTCATTTCTTCAGGTAATCCTCGTGAGCCCCAAGTCTTGTTGGTTGTTAGTCAATTCTTCAACTCAGGGAGTCTTTCTGTCAGTCTGGACTCCCCCTCTCTGCTTGAAAACCCCCTGAAAGCAGTAAACTGTGGGAGTAGAGGCTTCACTCTTTTTTTTTTTTCTTTCTCTAACTGGTCTTCATTTCTTAATGCCCAATGTCTTAAAAACCATTGTTCTATATATATTGTCTTTTAAAAAAATTATGTCAGGTAGAAGGGCCAATCTAATTCTTATAACTCCTCTTCGGCAGAAGCAAGTATCAATAGATTGTCTTTTGTCCACTCTTTCCTCTGTTTACAACTGTATTTTAAATTTAAATTTCATGGACAAACATCTTTAAATATTCCAATTCCTAGAATATTCCATGAAGGAGAAGTTCCTGCTGATCTCCCTCCTGGAGACTTGGCAAATAACCCTGCAGGGTCTAATTATAAAAAATTCTTTGAGAGATGCACACACCAAAGAATCACAATAAATCTTTTGAGTGACTATCGCTTAAGGTAGTCAAGTAAAGTATGTTTCTGGGAAACTATAAAAGTTTATAGCATGTCCAAGAGTCTACGCTGTAACATGACTGAAAACACACAGGCAATCACTCATTCTTGGGGTGCTCCCACACATCTCCCAGCGACAGTATAAAAGTTTAGGCATGGAGAGAATCTTGACTTAGATGCCCAGATCCTTTTTTGTTAGTACATTTCTCCCAAAGAGTAAGTAAGGTATTTCAAAGAACATCATTCTTCAAAGTCAGTTGGAAAATTAGTGCTGCAGGGTACAAAGTAGTACCTCAGTAGCCTGACAGAGGTAATGTACAACTGCAATGTGTTCATTATGCCAGAAGGTAATTTGCCCTTTCAGCCCTTGTTCCTTCCCCCTGTGCATGCCTCAGCTCATTGGAGTTTAGGAATAACCAACTGTGGTTCAGTTTCCATTGGGTTACTTTCTGAATGTATACAGCACTGGCACTTCATCCACAGTGGGTTTGATCCCACTGTGCACTGAATTGCACCTGGCTACTCACTCCCTCTGAAAAATTAGACATAGCTGGTCACCATAAGTGTTCAGGGGCTGGACTGGGGAGGGGCATTAAAAATAGTTAAGCTGACACCCCTTGGTCATCCAATGCAATTAGATCCACTAAATATAAATGTTCAAAATATATCTGCTTGTTTCTACACAGCTTTGAAAAATCAACATATTTATGTATCTACACATATTGGCATTAAACTTTTCTAAAGTAGAAATCTTTGATAACCAAAGGGTAAGGGCAGGTGAGACTAATCAAATTCTTTCCCTCTTTATGCCACTGGGAGTTAGCTTTAGTTCTGGTAAAAATTTGGGGCTAGGCTAGCAAAAGTAACTTTAGCTCAGTGACCTAAGGGCTGATGATACCAAAGTTGTGATAAAAACTATCATCATAAAATCTGCCAAATTCATTTGTGTCCATGCTTGGTTACAAACTTGCAAGCATATGTACACAAGGAGCCCCATCTGAAATAGTGAAAGACTGGAATTATGGGGAAAAGGTTGTTAGAAGATGTCTCTTCTTTATTCACTACAGACTACTCACTGCCCTAGAGTATCAGCAGTCCTGTTCATTAAACATTCAAGCTTTATACTTACACATATGATAAAATATAATTTCTATTTTATCACCCTTCCCCACAAAAAATGTTTAATTACTTTAAATATATGGGGGCAATTTCATTAAAAAGGGCAAAAAAAAAGGGCATTCTGAAGGTAATAAAATCTAATCCACAAAGGCCACAATACATTATAACAGCTATTTATAGCACAATAGAGAAATGCAACAAGATTCAAAACATATTAAAGATTTGGAAACTGATTACTTCCGAAGAAATTCAGATGGGCCCGTTGCTAGATACAAAATGGGCCAGGCGTTTAGGTGCTAGGTTTATAGCAAACACCATTGTCCTCCACTGTATATTTTCTGACTTGAGCAACCTTGGCTGGGGTCTAATGATACTAGGCAGAGAACCTATAGTATCTGAATAAACCCTACTCATAACAGAATTTTCCTGAGAGACTGTCATTTCTAAATCTATTTTATCTTGTGTGATTCACATCTTAGTTAGTCACAATCACTCAAGGAAAGTATATTTATTACCTAAGTGGTTCCATTTGCATAAACAATTTGGTGAAAAATTGCATATGTATATTCCCCCCAAATTATGTGATAAGATACATGGAGTGAATTATTCACATGATCTTAAAAGTCAAGATTTGGGAATTGATTTCAAACATGAGTATAGGAAATAAATCACAATGGCTTTGAGATGAAAGCTAGAGGGACTGTTTCCTTTGTAACAGATGTGGGAAGGTTGTGTTCATATTTCTTCTTACCCCTCAACCTGTTTACTCAGCATTTGTTCTTCAGTGGGATTATAACCAAATGATACAAAGAAGAGCTTAGCATCCTGAGTGATGTCTCTGGGGAAGAAATGATTCAATGAGGGTATGGGACTCTATCAAAAGCCATTCCCTATAAGCTTTCATTTTTAGTATCATCATGTACATGTATGAGGAAACAACTAGAAAAGAGCCCATATTATAACTGAAACTGAGGATTTATATAAAAGGTAAAAGTAGTTTTTTCAGTTTATTCAAATTTTGGAGGATGACATAATTTGAACTTTCAGGTTTTAGAAAGAGTGAAATGGTTCTTATGAAAAATAATAGCAGTGCTCATGAAGCATATTACAATGTAGGTTCATTCTAACTGGTTTGAGGTTGTCACCCAAAGTTTGCCTTTAAGAATCATTCTTGCTGACCAAACTATATTCCACAGCTATATATGCTCTCTAGGTGGACTTCCCAGTGCAATGATAATACTAAAGAGATTTCTGTTTCTACCAAAAGTAATAACCATATTAAAAGGAAAATAAAATGGAAACCATGGAACACTTCCCATTTATGCTGCATAATTCATGATCAAAGACCCATATTTCATCCTATTATAGTAAGTCTGGAATCAACTTTTTATAAAGTTTAAAAGGAAAAATGGCAAGTGGGAAAAAAGAGAGCATAGAGTACATTTGTGATCAGAAAGATAGGATGGAGGGAAGAGAGAGATACAACAGTAATTTGTAAAGTATTGAATAAAGGGATACTAATGTTCTTTAAAAACTGTGAAGTGTTTTTACAGGGTATAATATAAGAACACATTAACAACCACTATTTCAATTTTAAGTATAATTTTAACCAGCTTGCATTAAATTACACATTTTATGGAAAAAAAGTAGTGGGAATTATGCTCTTACCATCTGTTTTCTTTGAATCATTTCCGACATTGGATTGATCCTTCTTGTCAGTCTTATTTTTACCATCTTTCAAGTCACCTGAAAGTGATAAACATGACAAACAGTAGATGTATATAGCTAAGGGGGGAGGCTATAAATATCTTTAAAACTGTCAAACCAAAAAAGATTAAAAGTACAGCATAATCGTAGTAATGAGGAGGTATGTCTGAGTGTAAATATTTTTTATAACCACATATTAGGTCCTGGAAATTGGATTATTGTCCATAAATTAAGACTGAAAGTTCTTGTTAAACAGGACTGTAATTAAGTCATTGGTGTTTTTCTCCTCCAAGAGGATTATTGTGCTGTGGAGTGAGGGGAAATATGAGTCCAATATAAGTTAAATCAATTAATACCTTTGGGCTTCAGTTTCCTTATTTGCAAAATGGGGATAACATCTACTTCATGGACAAAATGTCAGGACATAAGCGCTTAAGGTACTGAAGGTGATATCTGGTACATCCTTAAGGACAGTTGTTATTAATCTGAAAACAGCTATAAATGGTTTTCTAATTAATGAGCTTATTGAAAGGTACTTTATAAAAGTTAAAATATGTCTCTGCATACACATATAGAATAAATATGCCAAAA
This sequence comes from Scalopus aquaticus, assembly GCA_004024925.1. Lineage (NCBI taxonomy): Eukaryota > Metazoa > Chordata > Mammalia > Eulipotyphla > Talpidae > Scalopus > Scalopus aquaticus. The sequence continues at coordinate 89,052 of PVIJ01000432.1, forward strand.
ATTTAACTCACTTATGAAGAAACAGTGAGATAGTAAGGATGTTTCCAAGAGCCCTGAAGGAACTGGGATTCACAGGCAATTTACAAATATGTTAAAATAGGATTGCTAGGTTAGAGAACAAACTGGTAATGTCCAACAGGACGTTTGAGGTTATTTCCTCTATGGGTCAAAATTTTACAAGTGAACATACAACTTCAGAACACCTGGACTTGAATCAAATCGTAAATGACAAAGTTAAATGCACCACATTCTCCCAAAGCAGGGGCCAGCAAATTGTGGTTCGTGGGCCAATATGTAATTATAGTTTTTACTCAAAGCCAGAAATAGTCATTCCTTTATAGTCTGGGGCTGTTTCCATGCTGCAGTGACAGAGACGAATAGTTGCAACAGAGATGAATAAAAGCCAGGAGTATATACTATATGACCCTTTACATAGAGAAAAAAAAAGTTTGCTGATTGCTGCCTGAAATAATTAAGTAATCTTTGGGTTTTCAAGGATTTCAATCCTATTCCACTATATGCAGGTGTAGAATGTATATAACATGAAAGGACATGGCACCCCTTCCCCAAGTCTGATTCTCAACTTTTGGATATTTTTCCTACCCTTCCTTACTAACAATTGTTTTCTTTTTAGCCTGCATAAAAACAAGAATACATTACTACTAAAACAGCAGTACTTATTGAAGCAAAAAGACTCTAGCAATAATTGGAACCAGCAGAGAGTGAGCAGAACCCAGTGTGGGAAGGGGTACATTTATCATCCGTGCTTCCTTTGTGCCAGGAAATGTGTAAATGTGTTGCACACATAATTTCATTAAATGCTTATAAAAACCCCAATATGGAGGTACTACTCTTCAAAGCAGACCATTTCTTCAAAGATTACTTCACTAAATGTTCAATTTACTAAATAACAAACTCACCAAATGACTGAGGACGTTTTCGAAGTTTGAGTTTTTCCTAGACCTCACTGCAGCCACTCAGTCACAGGCTGGTCAGCCCAGCCACAGGGGCCACAATAGCGGCTCACCTGCCCTGCTTTTCACACACCTCCTGGCCCTCCTCTGCACGTGCAGGTCACTCTGGCAGCAAAATGATGCCTATTGGCTGCCATAGATCTGGTTTAAACCATTCAACTGACAGCTTCTGAACAAATGGCCAGTTGTTCTTTCTATAAAATGATTTTACTTTAACTGACTAGTGGAAAATTGATGTGAAACTCATATTATCATCTCCATTTTCTGTTTATGGAATCTAAGTCACAGATAAGGCGATTTAGCACAATGTACACAGATGGGTTTGCTTCTAGAGGCCAAGCTCTCAGCTACTATTATTTGCAACTTCCTTATGAAGCTCAAGTTTCAGGTTTGAGGCTTCCACTTACTATTGCCATTGCTAAATACATGACAGATTTTTAAGGGAATGGTCATCTAGAGTAATTCAAGACCATTTTGTGCTGAGATATATTCTACAAAGCACTTCTAATGGAATTGGACATATGCAAAGCTAAATTCTGAGTCAATTAACTTTCCAAGTTTCCTCTTATTCTTAATTCTGAAATGGATGAACTGGCTCCAGGGATTCAGGGGAAGGAGAGTGGACTCTCGTCGCGGTGAAAACAGGAGAGGTTGAAGTGAAGGGTCTGATTATCACACTCTACTGCCACCAACGGCCAGAGCAAAACTGACTTTTACCTGTTTTAAAGATACCAGAGGTAAGCTGGAGGATCTTGAGCCCTGTAATAAAATTAATTCCTTGCAGAAAAATGATTTTTCTTTCCTAAATGAGCTTCTTCACACCCCTAAAACACAATACTCTAAACTTCAACCTTGCCTGGAACCAAACCTTCACCAGCAGCGGCAGCAAGACCAGGAGGTCTTCCAGAAGGTCACTAGGAGCAGCTGGACTTGCCCACCAGCCACACATGACAACCTGTCTTTTCTTCAGTCAGTGTTGAGGAGGCTGAAAGAGGAAGTGGCTTGATGGAGACCAAAGGTTGGAGGATCCCATAATTGCTGATAGGGGCGCTACAAGTCCAACTAACCAATGTCCTTGAGCTCCAAATTGGAAATATTTTAGTTGGTCACAGAGGAGTGTGCCGGAAAAGTGACACATGTTTGTTTGATGATGTTCCTTGAACAGACCCATTAGGTCATTTCCCATGAGTTGTATACGCAGTAAGGGTCGATTGTGAGCTGTTATTCAATAAACAGAAGGAAACAAAAGAACCGTTCTGTGTAGTTATAAATCATTTTAATTAGGCTGCTGTAATACAGTCCTGACCACCATTAGCTTTGCTTATTATTGTGCTAAATTGATTTTTTCCTCACCTCTATTTAATACTTAATTTTTAAGGGAAATGGTAGACTGCCGCTAATGTTGGGAAATAAATGTTGGGAAATCAATCCCGTCCAGTTGAAGGTTCAGGCTCTTGCTTCATATCTTTCAGGTTTTCCCTGTAATTGTCCTTAAAATAAATTATAGCCACCTCTGCCGTCTCCAGGTTTTTGTTTAGACTCCTCTTATAGAATCTATAACTTTTGTGACAGGCCATTGTTTTTTCTGGCCCCACTCCCTAGTTTTCTACTAGTTTTCTATGGCACACAAACCAAGAGTGGTTTTTTATATCATTAAATGGTTGGGAGGGGGAAGAGCAGAATTTTATAACATGTGAAAATTATGTAGAATGAAAATTTCAATTTCCATAAGTAAAGTTTTATTGGAACATAGTCACACTCATTTGTTTATGCATTAATTCTGTCTGTTTTCATGCTAACCCAGCAGTATTGAGTAGTAGAAACAGATTACGTGGCTTGCAAAGTGTAAACTACTTACTCTCCGGTTCTTTACAGAAAGTGCCAACCCAGGAATAAGTGGGTATAAGCTTTTTGTGAACAGCAGCTGAGACTCAATATTTTTGTGACTCCCCACTCTCCTCAATGGCGCCCACATGAGTCAGTAGTGGAGCAAACCATTATGAAATAGAGAATTTGGATTCACTTAGACCTGAATCTGACCAAAAATCTCTCCTTTTTTTTTTTTTTTAAAGTGGTTGCTTGCCCTTAAAAAAGTGGCTTGACCTCTTTTTTGAGTCAGTTCCCTCATCTGTAAAACAGAAGTGCATCTACTTCACAGAGTTGTTAGGGTCTTAAAATGATTTAGTGTGGCTGAAAACACTCAAGTACTGTGTCTGGGACACAGTAGGCACTCAATAAATGTGAGTGATATTATGATGACTCTTCTAAAGGAAAAAAAGCAGGGGACAAACATAGCTGGTCTCTCTCACTAGCCCTTATGTACCCCTCCTTTGGGAAGGAGAGACTCATCTAGAAGGAGGAGTTGAGCATGCATAGCTCAGTCCAGACTCCCATCTCTAACTCCCAGCCCCCTCTGAGGTGTTTTTCACAAGACACACACCTTTTCTGTCCCTCCATAGCAACTGGTGTGCTGGGGTAGGGCTGGAGCAATACCCAGCAGTACTGAGTAGTAGAAACAGAGATTATATGGCTTGCAAAGTGTAAAATACTTACTCTGAGCCTACCTGCTATGACAGTGTCTGGTTGGTGAAGCTCAGTTCAGGGCAGATCATTACTTTTGTCTTAAAATACTGTCTTCTGATTCTACTTGCTATATATGCTAATCGTAAAACTGATCGAAGTATGTTGTGCTAAGCACAGCTACATAGTTCTCCTTCCCTCAGCCTGTGTAGCATAACAGCTAGAACATAGTTCTGAGTAGGTCACTTGGCCCAACAGGCAGATATGGGTGAATTTGTAAAGAGAGAACTTAAAACAGTATCATGTATATAGTCAATAATCGCTAATTGTTTTATTATCACAGTTTTGCTACTATTATTGGATGTTCACCAGAGGCCCATGTTGTGAGCAGGTACCATTATGCATATTCTATATGTGGATTCAGTGGAGGGTTATGTAGTCAGGTCAAGGTCACTGAAAAGTGAGAAACAGCTGTGTCTTGAATCCTGGTCTAACTTGAAGTAAGGTCAAACTACCTTGCCACAACTGGGCACTAACATTCCAGAAGCTCTGAACTTCCTGCTATTCCCTAAAACAGGTGACCAATGTCACCCCTCTGGGTGCTGGCTCATCTCATTCTCCAGGAAATAAGTCACTAGCTCACAGCTGACCAGCAAACGACAGCATCTAAAACCCAGCTCCTCATTATACACACGCACACCCTCACACTCAATGGAATACTATTCAGCTATTAAAAAAATTAAATGTTGGCATTTGTGATAGCATGAAGGGCACTGGAGGAGATTATACTAAGTGAAGTGAGTCAAAATGAGAAAGACAAATAAGGATGATAACACTCATGAGGAATATTAAAAAAAAAAAAAGAACAGACAAAACTAAACCAAAACAAACCCTAAAAATCTGACTATAGAATTTAGGCTACCATAGTGAGAGGGTGGGAGTTTGGAGTAAAGGGGAAGAGGCCCCAGTGGGATGTGGAAGACTGTGGGTACTTATACGGTGAGTGTGGTGTGGCAACGTACGTCTGAAAAGGTGGGTACCCGTACCCCCACAATCATACACAGTATTGTAAGGCAACATTACCTCAATAAAAATGATGCAAATAAATAAAAATAAAACAGAGCCCAGCTCAGACATCACCTCCTCTTAAAGCCCTCTTGACATTTACCCCACTCCACAACCCCCAGACCCAGCAAAGCTGTCTCTGCCTTTGCACGCGGCCTTTGGGCCTCTCCTCTGTCATGCACTACTATTACTAGAGTTATTCTGACAATGCCTATCCATCCTATGAGATCATAGACTCCCGCAGCATTTCCATTTCTCAAGCACGCTGCTTGGCAAGTAGTTCCTAATCAATAAATACTTGTCGCACTAAATACAAGAAATCATCAACTATATGCGCATTATGGTGACCAGCTCATCTTGGTTTGCCTGGGGCTTTTCTGTATTAAAAACTGAACGTCTCGCATCCCAGGTAATCCCACCAGTCTCAGGAAAACTGGGGCAGCTGATCACCCTAAATTAGTATCCAGCTACTCACCTACAGACATACAGGTACACACTACAGGAGCAGAGCTCGGGTGACCCAGAGGCCGGGCCCTGCTGGGGTTGCCACACACAGAAGATTGGCTCTTCCATCACCCGTCAGGGCAGTGAGCACTCAGGAATATGCTGGGGTTTCCCAGTAACTTCCCCAGTGGGCAGGCAGACACTGGTCAGAGTGTCTGTCCTCTTGAGGCTGTTCTCTGTCCCCGAGAGGGCCCGAGAGGTACACATCTCCTCGGGCAGCTTCTGGCTGCTTCTGACGGGATCCTGATGGCACCCACAGCAGCTGGTTGACCAGGGAAGCCAGTGCTGCTCTGGTTGCCGCCTCCTAGGCACAGCTGTTCGCCAGTTTCCATTCAGCACGTCATTAACACTCTGCAAAGAGCTTTTCAACAACACAATTCTACTCACCATTCTGTTGCTTTTCTCCTGAGGACTTCTCGGCTTTGGGATTTTTCCCACGAGGGTTGTGGTTTTTGTTTGTGCGCGTTCCCATTCCGTTGACTTGGTTCTTAGCTTCCTCAGAGGTCTTTGTCTCAGCTTTGCCAGATGCTCCTTCTTCAGCTTGGCCTTTAGCTTCCATTTCCTTCTGCTTCTCTTCTGCGGCCAAGCGAGCCTTTTCCTCTGCTTCCTTCTTGGCCTTCTCCTCTGTTTCCATGGCAAGTTATAAAAGGCACAGAATAGATAACAAGAGATCCCCATTAGAAGAACTGACTCTGACAAAAACAATTATTTGCACTGGGAATTAATACACTAAAATGATACACGGTGTCTACTGAGTGTTTGGGTTTATTTTTAGTTAAAATAAGCCAGACTGGTATGTGTATTCAGAGATCTAGTAAAATTGATTCTTGGGATGTCATTTCTGAAAACAGTAGGTTAGAAGAGAGAGCAGGAAGAAAATGAAAAAAAAAAAAGGATAAGTAACAATGAACAAACCAAACTGTCACTAGCATTATTAACATTACTGTTAATAAATTCTCTTGAGTATACCCTCTATGTCAGGAGCTAAGTGTTTTTTAAGGATTATCCCCTTTCATTCTCAAAACAACTTTAGGTGGTAGCTACTACTACTGCCATAATCTTATTTTACAAAAGTGGAATCGAGGGTCAGAGACATTACAAGTTTCTCCCAAAGCCACAGGAAAAATTGGAGTTTCATGTTGAAACTTCAATGCTTGGGACTGGGAGTTTAAACATAAACAATTGACTACAAGACAAATAGGGAAAATCACCACCACTAGAATAATGCAGTTTCAGGCCACTGTGGATTTATAAGTACGAAGAGGATTTAAAAAAAAAAAGTCTTCAAACTGTCTACAAAGAGAGGTAACCTTGAGTTTGGCAAGAGGTTCTGGTCTGTGACCTCCCCTCTAATGACAAGATGTCAGCCTTATTTCCAATTTGGTTGACTGTAAAGGGTCTGGTTCTGGACTTAATCAAAAACATAGCATAACTGTAATCTAAGTATTTATGAAAAGATTGGTTCATTCATTCAACTATTGTTTCCTGAGCAACTATAGCATAAAGCACCATTTTAGGCACTGGGAATAGAGCACCAAGCACTATGATTTATGGAGAGCACAAGATCATGGGAAGTAAACAGATCACTAAGTTAATTTCAAATGTTGAAAACTGCTTTGCAAGCAGGAGAGCCGAGTAATATGATGGAACACCATCAGTATCAGGGAGGGAAGAGCCATTAGAGGAGGTAAAGAAGGTGTCACTTGCCCAAGTCCTGAATGACAAGGAGCTAGCCTTTCAGAAACAGTGTTCCAGGCAGAGGAAATTTTAGAAAATATAAAGGCCATGAGGCAGGTACAAACTTTGTATGGTCAAGGAACACTAAGATAGGCAGTGTGGTTAAAGCAAAGTTAGCAAGTGGTGAGGGACAGATGATGAGACCAAAGACAAACAGGGCTGAGCTCGTGCAGGGCCTTAAGGCATGAGCAGGCAATATAGGGGGACTGGGTCATAGGAATTCAGTAACATACATGGAAGGCACCAAGTAAACCAATTTTTTTCTGTCTGGAGACTCACCCTGTTTCACATCCCGTTCACTGAAAAGGTCATCCATCAACCTCCATATGAAAAGCATTATTGCTTGTCCCTTTAAAAATGCTAGAAATGTCCCACACTTCGTGATCAGGGGTCCTCATTGTCTCCCTTGGTTAATCTTGGTCTTAAAAAGCCCTGGATTTCATAGACAAGTTTGCTTTCAATTTAATAGCCAGCAGCATCATTATGCATCCTACCAAGTTTTCCTTTGTTTTAGCTGCTAAAAAGCACAAAGTCAGAATGCGGTCCAGGTCCACAAGTCCACAGGGCTTTGTGGTGTGCTCTGTGGATGTCTATGATCTCTGACTTCACTGTATTTCCCTGCCCTTACATTGGTTTGCGCAGATGTTTTCAATAATGCATTGTAAACTTTTCATTTATCCTTTTATTGATTCACCCATCCACCCATCCAAACCAATACCCTGGCCTCACCCCAGATATTTAAATCAGGTTCTGGGGAGAAATAGGTAAAAATAGAATATGTGAAAATCTCTCCAGATGATTCCAATCAGGGATGTTAAGTATTGATTTAAATTTTAAATGTTTAGCACTCAGTTTTTCATGGCAGGTTGTATCTGCAATTTACAATAAAAAGTAATTTCTTGACAAAATAACATAGTCATGTGCATATATAGTATAAGGCTCCTGACTTTTACATAAAGGAACAATTATTGGGGGAATAGGCTATCCTGAATGAACTCTACAAACACAGGTTTTATGGACTCCACCCCCACCCCAGACCAAAGGGATCCAAGAAACCAAGGACTACAAATCCCATAATGTCCTCACCATGGAAGGGAAGATTGCTGGGAACTGAGGGTAGAGTTAAGCAGCCAGGCTTGGTATATGACCAGACATGTGGGCCTTAGGGGTACTTGGTTTTTCTCAGTTTTCAGTGTGCTTTTGGGGTCCCAGCTCAGTGGAACTGGTGGGAAAATTTATCTCTCTCTCTTCCTCCCTGAGTTGTTCATGTCTTCATTTTCCCCCTTTTTGTAAATAAAACCTTTATTAACCTTTTTGTGTGTGCCTGCAGTTGAGTCTTACTATAAGTCCCTTTTAAGCACATGGGTGAGGACCTTCACTCAGGCCACCCCATTTCACATTGGGACTGCCCTGTAACACAGTGAATAAGAGTGCCCCTTCAGAAGAAGATGCTGGTGAAAAAGCATCCTCAGCAGACTGGCAGGACCACAGAAAGCCCCCCCAGAATGTCCACTCAAGCTTCCTCACATTTTCTGCAGTGCCTTCTGGACAAAGATCAAATGCCATCTCCATCAGTGAGTTTCCAGAGTCTGGTACACCTCCAGGCACATACCAGATGCTCGTGGAATATTTGTTGATTAAATGGAATGTGCTCAGGAGCTATGACTCACCCTTTGTGCCAATGAACCTGCCCTGCACATATTCATCACCAACGATCTAAACCAGAGTGAAAGATGGAAAACAGACAAACTCCAAAGTCCTATTCTGAAAGAATTAGCTCTCTGACAAAATAGTTTCCTCAGCCACTAATGTAGTGAATAAAAAGATGACTGTTCTTACTACTCTGAGAGGGAAAATAATACGAATTCGCTCATACTCTATATGAGATTAAAATAATTTACAATCCGGGGGCCTCCCTGGTGGCACAGAGGTTAAGTGCTGCGCTGTGGAGCTGTTGGCAGCGGCGATTCGAGTTCGATGCTGGGGCGCTGCAGACCTCTTCTGCCTCGCCCGCTGTTCCCCTCAGCAGTGTGTTTTGGTCGATCTGCCTGTTCTGCTCTCCACTCTGTTTCTGGTGAACCCTCTCACCGCCCCATGCCTCTGGCTTATATCCCAGCTTGTATGTATAAATAAATAAATCTTTTTTAAAAAATAATAATTTACAATCCTCTCACAGAATCCCCACTGAATTGGTAGCAAACTTTCAACATCTGAATTCCCCCAAATTAAAAATAATTTGATAAAAACTGAAGGTGTTAAGTTCTGGTTTACTACAGAAGAGCATAAAATATTATCTGAGCAGGAAAAATTCATTTGACTATGAGTCAGACCAATTTTCTACGGGAACTCTAACAAAAAAAAAAAAAGTAAATAAAAAGCTGTGAGGAGTGTACATTTCAGAAACAAATCTGTTTTTGCTCAACTCCAGGTGACAGCAGGCGATTAATGCTTAAATGAAGGAACGGTCACTCTCACAACGTCATAATCAGATTAGACACGATCTCGCCCCACTGTGTGATGCTTGACCTGCAGAGACTGTGTTCCAGAGGTGGCTCTGCGAGGCCTTCAATTTCTCTACCTCCATCCCTTCCGCAAACCTCTGAAATATCTGATATTAATGTGACCAGTCATGAACATCCTGTGGTATACTCAAAGAGACAAAAGCAAACAAACACATACATAAGAAAAAAGATAATTGATGGGCAGGAGGTAAGGCTGTTCCACTATAATTAGATTCTCTTCTATTTTCAGAATAAAATATCTAATATACTTAAAACTTTCCTACAATGAGAAAATGTGAGAATGCAGGTAATCTGTATGTGCTAACAGTTTCCAAAGGTGGCATATGTACAGTCAATTAGCTTTTCAGATCTTAGATTGAACATCCTGGCACTTCTAGGCATCTCAACTAGCAGAGAGCAAATATCGTGTCCAATCCTGTCTCCTTTTGCATCCCATTTCAAACTGTCTATATGATGTGACTTATTATGAGAAAGCTCAAAGTAAAGAGCTGAAGAGTTAAGGTAGAGCAGAGCCCTTGTGATGCATAAATTGCATTTCTTCTGAGAGTGGTTCTATCCCACACTGAAGGTCTGCACAGTCTAGTAGAAATACATCAATTTCTAAATGTAATTTTTCCTTCTGAATAATGATACTACAGGCCCTTGATTAAAAATGGTATTGGGCTAGTTGTCCCTTGATGTAAGTTTTCTGAAATGCTTAAGTAAACTACCTATAAACTGAGAGAAAGGAAGACAGAGAAAGAAAAGGGGAGAGAGAAAATGGACTAATTGAAAAAAAGACAAAATACTATATTAATTTTGAACAGCCAATTCTCAATTACATATAAGAATAAGAGAAAGGTACTTCTAGGCAAGTAAAGACTCAAAAGATGCTCCCACAGAAACCTGAAAATTTTAGCCACAGTGCTTCAGCTGACAGAAAAATTCAAGTTCAATGTTAAAAACTCGGGAATGAAGAAAATATGTAAATGAACTACAATAAAATTTGTAAAGTTTAGTGTGTTAAATTAGATTGCTGTTAACACAATACATCTGATAAAGGACTGATAACAAAAACTTACAAGGAACTTACACAACTCAACAAAAACAAAGCCAATAACCCAGTCAAAAAATGGGCAGAAGAGCTAAAAAGGCACTTCTCCAAAGAAGAAAAGCAAATGGCCAACAGATACATGAAAAAATGCTCAACATCACTTATAATCAAGGAAATGCAAATCAAAGCCACTATGAGATACCACCTCACACCTGAGAGGATGGCACACATTAAAAATACAGGCAACAACAAATGCTGGAAAGGATGTGGAGAAAAAGGAACTCTTCTACACTGCTGGTGGGAATGTGAACTGGTCCAACCGCTATGGAAAGCTATATGGTGATTCCTCAAACTGCTACACATGGAGCTTCCATACGACCCAGCAATCTCACTTTTGGGAATTTACCCAAAGGACACAAAAACACTAATCCGAAAGGATACATGCACCCGTATGTTCACTGCAGCACTGTTCACAATAGCAAAGGTATGGAAGCAACCCAGATGTCCAAAAATAGATGATTGGATCAAGAAGATGTGGTACATATACACAATGGAATACTATTCAGCATTCAAAGAAGATAAACACATGCAATTTGCAGCGACATGGATGGAATTAGAGGGAATCATGCTCAGTGAAATAAGCCAGAAAGAAAAAGGAAAATATCGAATGGCTTCACTTATAACAGGACTATAAGGAAACCAAATAGGAGAGAGACACTAAGGGGGGGGGGCACAAAATGGAATAGAAAAGAACACAAGGGACCATGGAGATGGATCACGGGTGAATTGGTAGTGGGCTACCCAAGGGGAATACAAAATGTAAAAGACATAAATAACAATAATAAAAAAAAATTAGATTGCTGTTAAACTACAAACAAAATGATGCAAATATTTAAAATAACATTAAAAGATAAGTGTATTATAAAACAATAATTTACTTATAATCACCAAGGCTGGGAATTTCAAAAAAAAAAAAAAACAGCAATGAAGGAGAAAATAAATAAAAATTCACTAAACTTCTCAGCATTAGCAAAGAAGCATCACTATTTATTGTGGTATATTCTATTCCACATTTACATTGACAGAAATAATTTTTAAAAAGAGTGGTAATCTCCATAAGCTAAAATAAAATTAGGGTATATAAAAAAGACTATAAGCAAAATTAACAGCATAAGAAAAACTGCGGTAGAGCACAAATCACAAAACATTTATCATTTTGTCAAGTTACAATTATCATTCTTAATATAAAAACAGTTATTATGAACCAATAATAAAAATATAAACATCCTTGTGGAAAAAATGAAGAAGGAAAGGATAGGGAAATAGGCCCTTTCACTATACTTTTACTGGGAAAGAAATTTGGTATAACAAACCAAAGAACACAAAACTTTGCAGATAGAAATTGACAATATAAATCAAGAGCTTTATATTTTTTCATCGACTTTTCAGAATCTACCTGATATTGCAGAAGAGCACAGTGCAAGTAACTGAAATTGGTTTGATGACTCAACTATTCTCACACAAAATATATATATAACGCAGGCTCTGTGCCTGAGGCCATCCCCTTCTTCCAGGCTAAATACAACACCTCCCTCAGAACTCAACCCCAGGCTATGAGATGCCTTTCCTTGGCTACTAAATGCCTTCCCCAAGCCTCAAGCATGGTTAAGGAGGAGTCCTTCTAAGATATCTTAAGCATCTTTCTCTCAGTATACCTAATATGTTTTAAAATTACTGACATTTATTTATCCTTTTTTACAGGGTCAGTTTTCCTCTGGAAAAGAAACTCTCTAGTGCTCCCTCAGGTAATTAGTTTCAGAAGGTAATTTTAGTAAGCCAGTTAATTGCAAACAAATTATTTTGAAGTACTCTTTAAATTGTGTGTTGTCAGGAATTGGATTTTCATCAGTAATGAGTATAATTGATTACGAAAAGTGTTTGTTTGTTTGTTTTTTTTTTTGAGATGATACAGTAGCTGCCATCACTGCTTGTAATGCCTGCCAAAGGGAGGATGTTAATGTTTAAAGCATCTGAACAAACTGTGAGAGGCTACCTTAAAATATGGACAAGGCCCTGGCTTCCTCCATAGCTTAGGGTGAACATCTGTCCTGAAATGTTAAGGGCCCAATTATGCCTTCAAAGTATCATAAGTATAAATCCTTTGCACCACTTGAAATGAGTAGTCACTAGGATAAGACTTTGTGGGCAAGTCATAGAGGCTGGCTTTTGAGTAATTTCAACTAAGAGGTCTTGCCCACTCTAGAAGCAGTTCCCCACAACTCCCATGCATGAGGGGCTACTCCCACCCCTGTCACATGTGTTAACACCGTGTAGATGAAAGTGTTGTTTGGGGGATAAAAACTGTGTTATGAGGGTCTGGGGCTCAGGGCAGCAAGTGCAAGTTCAGCCAAGGGACCAAATGCCTGTTCTTCTTTTGGAAGACACTGTGTAATACTGCCTCCTCCCAGAGAATGCGACCTTGGAGGGCAAGGATGTCTATTATTCATCTTTACATCCTCTCCACAGAGCCTGCACACAGCAGGCACTTGACAGATTACGGCAAAACTGACATGATGAAGGTTCACCTCCACAAAACTCCTTGGGACCAGCCCCCTATCTGAGCTCCAAGAGTCATCTAAGAACCAGGTAGCTTAACAGTGTAATCTCCATAAAAAGAGGAAGCTCCCTGTCCCCAGCCCCACCTAGAGAAGGGTGGAGCAAAGTGGAGGGGAACTGAAAGAAGACTTGGGGGAGGCACGTGCAGCAGCCATATGAAGAAGTTCCGTCTGCTTCTCAGCCTTGGGCTTGCTTGTACCAGGGTCTTAGGAGACATGAAAAGAAAGACTTGGAGTTGAGACGCGTAGAGAGACTTGGAAGAGACAAAGGTGAGAGAACCATGGGAGGATGACAATGGAAGCTTCTGCCTTGATTGGTACTTTGATTTTGCTCCTTTCATCCCAGAATTGTCTGGCCCCTTCTCCCTCTTTCCCATTGTTCCCTGCTAGAAGATGCCTTAGATTTGTGGCAAGCTTTGATCCACTTTGGATCAAACCTGTCAGGCTGGGCATTTACCCATAAGGTAATTCTGGTGATTTGGGGAGTTTCATTGGGAAACTACACCCTTTCTTCACTTTTTGTGTATACTACTAATTCTCTTAAAGTTCTTTTCTACTAGAAGTCTTACACACTAAGAATATGCTTTGTCTTTATGAGGCAAATGGCAGAACCCATTGAGAGTATGCAAGATCAGGTATCTCAGGGTGCCCCTCAGCCTGCCCAGTACCCAGTACCACAGCTTCATACCCCTATCTCAGGTATGTGTCCTTTCCAAGACTACAGTATACGCATGCAGTGAGTACGATCATTTAGTATCTCCAATAAAAACATGCATGTATGACAACTGAATTTCAGCTTTCAAAAAACACATGGGTTTTAGTCTCTTTTGTTTATAGTTTTTCTTGTCTTCTATGGTATCAAAAGTCCTGACTCTTCTGATCTGAATTTTGAGGGTGTCTACGTCAGCACATTTGTTTACCTGCATGTTATCTGCATTTCAGAAGACCAGTCTGAGTAACAGCTAAAGGGAAACTGTGAACGCCAAAGGAAGATAACAATGCATTTAATAAAATAAAGCTCTTTTATCTCAACATAATGACTGAGGTGTCTGTTGGCCAGATTTTAGGTGAAGGATGTCACAAAGGCCTGATAATTGTGCCATATGAAATGAGAATGATGAGATCATCTAGAAGAAACCAAGAAATAACAAAACCTCGCCTCTGTGGACTCCTCATACCAAGAAAAATCATTCAGTCACATAGCACAGAAGTCACACTGTCAGGACTCAGGTGGTCCACAGTCTGCTGTCAAGCCCTAGTGTTAGATAGAATGAAGATCAAAAGACCTTAACATTCAGCAGTTTGAACCTACAGGCTGAGATTGTGCTTTGTTTGCAACACTGATCAGGGGTGGCAGAGCCAGGTTTTTTGGTTTTGTTTTTTTTTAATATATATTTTTTATTGTTATTTATGTCTTTTACATTTTGTATTCCCCTTGGGTAACCCACCACCAATTCACCCGTGATCCATCTCCGTGGTCCCTTGTGTTCTTTTCTATTCTATTTTGTGCCCTTATCCTCCCCTCCCCCCGCTGAGTGTCTCTCTCCTATTTGGTTTCCTTATAGTCCTGTTATAAGTGAAACCATTTGATATTTTTCTTTTTCTTTCTGGCTTATCTCACTGAGTATGATCCCCTCTAATTCCAACCATATGCGGCAAATTGCAGGGCCAGGTTTTAAGACTGGGTGCTGAGTGATTCGGACAGACCTTCTGGAAGATTCAACGATAGCACATTACCTTTGGGCACCTTGGCCCTCCATCGCTCCCGATTGATGTGCACCACCTCCGTCCAAGTGGTTTTAAAACTCTTATAGTCAACGGGGATCACGGAGTTGTTGACTGGGGCACTTCCTTCTGAGCCAGCGCTCTTGACACCTGATCGCTTGGCATCTGCTGAACTGATGCTGTTCAGACTGGAGGGCAAAAAAAAATCATACCAAAGAGGAGGGTCAGCGTTAGGAAAATGAATGGCAACGGGCAAGCCCAGGGGAGGGGTGGTTAGCATTTCTCAAATTATTGCCATGAAATCCCACAGTCACGAAGGTTGTAATTATTTTATTTTCCACATGTGACAGGTGGAAAAGTTCAGCATTTTCAACAGGAAAAAAAATAAGATTCCATCTTACAACTATTGATAATCCCCACATTTCTTCTGTTGATTGGTCTCATCTTTTTTTCAATAAGACTAGAATCTTCTCACATAAATTTTCTGTCCTCAACTCTCTTACATTAACTAATTTGAACTGGACTTCCACTTGGTCCCACTGCTTACCCGCTGCTTCCATAGTAACCACTTTTTCAAGTTACCCAATGTAATTTATAATCAGAAGCATGTAGTTGGTCTTTCATCTCATTCTTGGTAGAGAGCTCCTAAAGCCCCAGGGATTTCCGAAGTTACCAGAGCTATAAAATTGCCTTCTGTTATGTTAATGAGGAGATTTGGGGATGCTGCTGATGGATGGGGGTTGGGTGCCCCCACAGAGAGCCAACTGTGTTCAGCCCCACCCTCAACCTCCTGAGAGAGGAGAGGGCAGGAGGGTGAATCAATTGTCAAAGGCCAATGGGTTACTCAGTCATGCTTAGGGAGTAAAGATTCTAGAAAAACGCAAAAGGACAGAGTTTGGAGAATCTCTGTGTGGGTGAACATGTGGAGATTTGGGGAGAACAGTGTACCTGGGGAGAGCACAGCAAGTTGACACTCTTCCCCCATATGTTGCTCTATGCATCTCTTTCATCTGGCTGTTTCTGAATTATACCTTTTTACAATAAATTGGCAATTTGGGGAGTAAGACATTCCCCTGAGTTCTGTGAGGGGCTCATGAGAACCTCATATTTAAAACTAATTGGTCAGAAATACAGGTAACAACCTAAACTTAATCTGATATCTGAAGTTCAAGGAGGTGGTTTGGGGGACCTCCAATTTGTGGCCCATGGGTGAGAAGCATAGGTGACTGGGCTGGCAACTGGAGTCTGAAGTGGGAGCAGGAGGCTGGGTGGGCGGAGGACTCTCTCTGGTAGGTAGTGTTAGAATGGAGTTGAATTCCAGACACCCAGTTGGTGTCCTGGCATTGCTTATTGTTGACGTGGAGAAACTGTCCTCCCATACACATACTGACTGGAATTAGACCCAGAAAAACTTTTATCTAGCAACTTGATCTTCTTTTTCTCCATTCCCACGTCCCTCTATACGCAGGTGTTCCTAGTCCTAGACTCCCAAAGGCTTGGGTAAGGGGGTTTCTTATGTTCCTGAGAGGGTAACAGTGAAGATTGGAGATGATGAGAGACCAGTTGTGCAAAAGATCTTTTTTATATGGATATTAACTTATGTTTTCATCATGGACAACTTTGCAAATATTAGAATGTGTCATCCTCTGGGAAATTTTAAAGAATCATCACACACCTCCAGGTGGCTAGCTCGGGACTAGCAGGCATCCAAGCAAACTGAGTGACACTCAGCCTGACTAGGTGAACAGAGTCCACTTCAGCCCAGTGTTTGCACCTTTGGGAGTCAGGGGTCTCCACTCTTCTTGTTAGCAGATTTGACTGGGCCCCTCCACCATGAACATCCCTGGGATCCCACAGTTTTAATATTCCTCTTGCCTTCCCTTATCTTTATTTAGGATTTCTTCTCTTTCACCTAGTCAATCCATTCCTCTCTTTTCTCCTTATGAAAACCCAAATTTTGCATGGACAAGGAGGATAGAAGTAGTAGGAAAGGCAATATTAGCAGTAGCACTACTAACAATGACTAGCTTTATTGTAGCAAGCACCTCTCTATGCGATGGATTTTAGGGAGATTGAACAACTCAGTTAATCTCCCTGCAACCTGTGAGGATTATAATCCACTTTTTTTCCACATGGGGAAACTGAAGCAACTTACTAGAGATTGCGCAGCTAGTAAGTAATGTGGCAGGAAGTTAATCCTGACAATGTGATCCAGACCCTGCATCTTTTAACTATGAGTCCTCTTTCAATATAATGATGTATGGCAGTAGGGGAATTAAAACATTCAGGGTTTTTCTCTATTTCATTCTCTTCCTGTACCTAAAAATGAACGTTAGTGTCTTTGTTGTGAAACTCTGGTCAAGGGTATCATCTTTTCGGATCAGGAACAAGAATATGTGAGCACAGCAGGTAAAAGTGTAGTCATTGGTGCTGCCATGTGCAAAGGCACCAAAAGAGAAAATGGATGTGTACATGGGGTGTGAGGTAGGGGTGTGGGTGTGTGTGCCGTGCATGTGTGCACATATATGTGTAAGGAGGTGGGGGGCTGTGTACCAGGTAACTGGCAGTCATGTTTTGGAGCTTGGGTGTCCCCCTGCAGGCCAGCCTGGAGAGCATACATAATACAACTTCAATTCCTCTAACAACAAAAAAGGCAGACAATTCTCTTCTTTGAAAATGTAGAGAAATGTCATTGTGAAACAGCCACCCCAGCCCTTCTGAAAGTAGAGCCCTATCCTCATGGACAGCAGGCCTGAGCCCCAGCCTGACCCCCATCTGAAGCTTCTCCACTGACCTTGAACGCCTCTGTCCAGCCCCACCCGTTTGGTTGGGTTCATCAATTAGCGGACTCACGATCTTTTCAGTCATGTCTGTGAGCACAGTGAAGGTGGGTTCCACAATGAAATCAATAAAACCTGAAGAGAGAGAGCAGTACTTCAGAGGAAATCCATATTAACTTAGGCCTTTTCATATTTTCCCATGGAAATTTATGAGTTCTCATCTTTCTTTTAAAACTCATCTACACATGAGCACCAGGTGAGATTAAGAGAGAACAGGTTGGTCCTATATTATACTCCTTGATTTGAACAGCTAGAGTCAGTTCCCCTTTTCCTACATAAGTTACCTGTGACATTTTAGTAGATGATTCAATAAAATGCCTAAAAATACATATTCAGCACTTGCCATGTAACAAACACCGTGTATGAGACTAAGATGTACAACCTACCTGCCCTTTTAGGGTAGATTATAATGACCCCCAAGAGTATAAGCAAAGGGCCAAAGGAAAAACACAAACAAAGGCCGTTGTGAAGGTCAGGGCGGAGGGGCTAGCAGGGGACATGCAACTGCTTAATAGAGGTTGTGATGTTTGAGCGGATCCCTAAGATCCAATTCTTCACTCTAGGTGCACGAAATGGAATAAGCAAAGAGATGGGGTGGGGAGGCTGCAGGATGTGTAATGCTGGGGCTCAAGGGTTCTTTTGCAGTCAGGGAGGGAAACCCTGGGGAGACACATCATCATCAGCCAGGGAGGGAGGCTCCTAGTGTCAGATAAGAGCTGGGCTTAGATGGGCACAAAAAGCTTCTGGAAATGTCTGGGCAGCATTGTGATGAGACTTTAAAGCATTCTTTGGGAAAATGAACCTGGCAGGATGGATGATAAGGGAGAGAGTAAGAGGGACTAAGGTTGGGAAAATCGTTTTGGAAGTTGTTGCAGTAGCTCAAAGGAAAAGTAAGAAAGGTGGACCCCAGAGGCACTGTAAGAAGCAGGAGGTGGGTCTGTCAACGACTTCCAACAGCAAAGCAGAGGACACGAGGTCAAAGGGGTACCAAAGACGGCAGGTTCAGTCTTAGATCTGTTGTATTTCAGATTCAGGAGACACATCCAGATGGGAGAGGAACAAGAGTTGGAAGAAATAGGGTTGAAAACCAGGAGAGGGGTCAGAGCTGGGATGCACCTGTGAGGATTGCCATGTTTCATGAGATAGCTGATGTTGAGCTAAAGTGACTGTCTCTACAGCTCAAAAATACCTGTGTTGTGTAACACATTAGGAGAAAATATATGATCTGGAGCTAATGGTGGTGATTCATTACACAGTCATGTGAAAGTTGGAAGGAAACTAAATAACAATCAAAGGAAACGCAGTGTTTGGAAATGTACAAAAGCTTATTTGGTTTTCACAATGACTGTGGTGGGGGGTGATACTGGCATTTAATGTCCAACAGTGAAGGATGCTAAAAATCCTGTAACGTAAGTGGCAAAATAAAAATTGTTGCAGTCAGATGCCAAAAGGATCCTGATAGGGAACCTGACAGTCAAATTTGTATTGTGGTTAACTCTGGTATAATTTTTTTCCACAATTATTGACACACATATATAATTTATATCCTTTACATTATTGTGTATCCCCATAGGTTTCCCACCACGAATGAACCATCACTATAGTCCCATGTGCTCTTTTCTCCTCTATTTTGGATAATTTTAAGTTGAAATTGAAGAGTTTGATGACACTGTTTTCACCGCTTTCTTTTTCTCACTAGTTTAACTGAACATTCCAAACCGGAACTAACTGATCAGCTCTCCCTCTGCACCCTGCAAATGTCAGTCCAACCACTTAACCTACATTGCTGCCTTTACCTTAACTCGTGTGACACCACACACTGGCGCTTGCTGTGCCCCTGATGGAGGCACCCAGCTAGTTCCCTTGCCTCTAGTCTTTCTCAAAATCCTCACGGTACTGATAGAGAAATCTTTCTTAAGTGTGGTTGACAAACTTTTGTGGTACGAGGTGAGATGGTAAATATTTTCCATGTTGTGGATCTTCCCTATAACATCTGCTTAACTGCCAGCATATGGCAAAAATAGCCACAGACTATCTGCAAATGAATGAGTGTGGCCACACTGCAATAGAATTTTATTCGTAAGCCCAAACAGTGGACTAGACAGATTTAGTCCAACTTTTAGTACTAACTTTTATTCTAAAACAACCATTTATGTATATTTAACCTTCCTTAAAATTCTTTAGCTATGCCCTCATTTCTTAGGAAAGTATAACACATACTATTCTTATACAATACATAATATGGGCCTGATTTCTCTCTAAACATGTCCCTCATTGCACTCTAATCCCGCCAGTCATATGGAATTGCTTTGTAATTCCTTGATCATACTAAGCTGTTTTAAAATTCCTTATTTATTATATACTCAGTGCCTTGTACATAACTCTTACACATCACTGTTAGCCTAGATACTGCCTACTTATCTCTTAAGACTCAACCCACATGCTACTCTTCAATAAGCCTTTCTGAGTCCAGTGGTTCACATACTCTGTGCTGTACCTGGGTATATCTCATGCCAACTCTTCCTAGTGTCATGATACTTTAATAGATTTTGTTTTCATGTAATACATCTCAATTACTGTTCAATATCTCTGAGAGAAGATTCCATGTACAATTTGTCTTTGTTTTTCATAACATTTATTATAGTGCCAACCAGTACTCACTATCTAACAGGGGCTCAATCTATTATTATGAAAAAAATGAGTAAGTGCTCAAAACACAATAAATCCTTGTTGGATTTATTTTTTAAATGACTTCAGACTCTTCCCCAAGGTAGAGATAACTGTGATATTTAATTTATGTTTAACACTGGTACCCTCTCTCTCATCTGAGTATTTTGTGTAATGTATACATTTTAAGGCTATTAGCAGTACAAAAGTAATCCTTACCAAAAAAAGTGCTAAAATTTTTTTGTGACAGGAAAGGAAGAAAGGAAGGAAACATTTAAAATGTGTCATTCCTGGAAGTAGGGCATCCAAGAATGAGGCTCTCCTGGAAACAAAACTAGAAGAAGCATAAATGATGAGAAATGCCATGGAGACTTCTGGTACTGCATGCAGAATGAAATGATGAAGTAGAATGGGCATTCTGCCACTAATTCTTGTCATCTTCTTGGAGATCTGAAGCCCCCTCTTGTCTTGGCAGGGAAAGATGGAGACAGCAGAGGAGTGCTGAACCAGACCATAAGCCAACCCATTCCAGAAGAAAGCTGGGGACAGCGGCTCCATCAGCCCAGCCAGCCAAAGCCCCGAGCATAGCAGGGCAGAATGGAGCCAGGTTCCCAGCAGACACATCACCAGGAGTGACTGAGTTTACTTCTATGTCCACCTCTCCGGTTCTTCTGTCCAAAGGGCTGGCAAGCACATACCTACTTGGGACTGAGCAACCATGGTTGACTTTCGGTCACACAGAGGAGAAAAAGGCAGCCCCAACTCTGCTTCTCTGTCACCCTAGAAAAATAAGAGGTCACAGTAAATTAAGAACATTAGGCTGATCCTCCCAGATTTGACTTAGCAACTTCAATTGCTGTGAAGGTCAATGGTCTTTATGTTAATTATTACAATTACATTATGTAATAAGTCTTTATGGGGTCTGCTTTTCTGCATAAAAGACACCAAGAGGCTGAAGCCCTCTGGGGTCCAATCATTCCATCCAACTGCAATGGCACATGCTGTTGTAGAGAAAGCCTCATCAGGCAGCAATAGGTCCCCTGAGGAAAATGAGAAAAGCAACCCGTCCTGTGGCTTAGAGCCAACACTGCAGTCAGAATTCCTGTGTTCTCAAGTGGTCCTGTGTCCACCCCTGGTCTTTCTGGAGCCAGTGTGCCCCTCCTAGCCATGGGCAGTGTCCAGTAAACAAATTCTAACCGAACTGCCTTGGATTTATTCTCCAAGTGCTACCGAAAGCCACATAGAACCGCAGCAAATACTTCTGGGTCCTTAACCACAGGGCTCAGTCCATAATGAAAAGTGGACAAATAAAGCAGCAGGATAAGTAATTGCTTGAGCTTTTTGAGTCAGAGAACAATAAAACATGATTCTCTGGCCAATATATTTTCAATTGCATCTCAAAAGGCTTTGCTATAGCAAGCAAGTGCTATAAAAAGTCCAAATCATGATGGAGAGGATTTTAAAAATCTGAACCAGAAGCTCAGTGCTCCTGTCACCCACTGGAAGAAAAGGAAGACCTCCCACCCTTCTTAACGTGTGAAGTTGTGCTAGTTCATTTTACCAGGAAAGAATTTGCACAGGTTAATGACTTCTGACTCAGGCTTGAATCTTTTCTTTCTCCCACTAGCTGTGTAATCATAGGAAGGCTATGTTCCCTTTCTACATTTCAGTTTTAGGAGCTATAAATTGTAGGATAATAATCCCTACCTCATTAGATTATGATGAAGATTAATGAGAACACATATGTAAATAAATAATAAAGAACTATTATTATTTCCCAACAGGTATCTCTAATTTTTAAGTCCAGGTTTGAGAAGAATTTCCTAATACTTTCTAATCACAATAAATATCACCAACCAAATTAACAGGAAATAAAGAGTAATAACAACCTAGTTCAAAATTCAGGCC
This sequence comes from Scalopus aquaticus, assembly GCA_004024925.1. Taxonomy (NCBI): domain Eukaryota; kingdom Metazoa; phylum Chordata; class Mammalia; order Eulipotyphla; family Talpidae; genus Scalopus; species Scalopus aquaticus. The sequence goes on from PVIJ01000432.1 coordinate 111,162, forward strand.
TAATTCAAAAACAGAATGCATTTTCTTTCTAAGGCATAACACCAAAGAGAAAGGACACTAGTTCACACACACATTTAGCATCTAATGAAAGGCCGGAAAGGGAACAGACGTTAAGGAAGCCGAACAGAGGGCTCATAATAGGAGCTAGAGCAATCCAAGGGCCTCTGCACAGTCCTGAAGTGTCTCAGCTCCTCTGCACCCTTTCCTGTGTGGACACCCCATCAGACACAATGGCTTCTGTTTCTAAGTTTGCCTTGCTGAGAGTTATGCCATCTCTCAAGTGGCATGATAAAAATAATTTACTCCCAATTATTTCCACTTGGATAGTATGATGAAAAGGAAGAGCAGTTATAACATAACCTTGTGTAGATGGTTCAGTGAGGATAGCTCAATTAAAACTAGTTAAACCAATTTTATCCCATACTTAACTGGGATACAGGTTGTTAGCACATTTTAATGGGGGTTGAGGGCTTGGAAGAAGAGAGAGTGAACCAGATGACTACTAACAAGAAAACATTAATTTGGGTTGTATTTCTGAAAAGTTACATGATGTTAAATAACTTTTTTATCCCATGGGCTCACCCACTCACATCTGCCCATCACTTACAACGACTGGATTTCATCGAGCTGGTATACTCAACTATTAAAAGGCTATTCTAAAACAGTGATCCATGAATTTCTTTTGGAGGATAGATACTTTTATGAAATGGCAAGAAAAGTTTGGAAAATAATATGGACTGAAGTTCTTCTAAAGGTGAATTCAACTTGAGGGATAATTCAATATTGTATGACTCTGTAACTACTGGCTCTGGTGGAATTACATTTTCTGCTTTACAAAAGAGTTCCATATGTTCATATAAGGGCAAAGGTCTTAGCTGACACAAAGGATTTTCTTTTAACTCATACTTTTTTCTTCCAAGACAGTGCAGAAAAATAAATATTACTCTTCAGATGGGGATTAAGATAACTCTGAATGACAAGATCATGTAGTCAATCTTCAAAAGAATACAATGAATATTTGTTGAATAAATGAAAAGGTGAATCTGGTTAGAAGTAGTCAGGACATTTATGACAAGCAAGCTGGGGAAGCAATAAGCCAGTTAGGGGTTCACCAAGCTCCCCTTTCTCCATTTCCCGTGCCACAGCTAGCACATTTCCCAGAAACCCTACCAGTTAGCACTAGATAATAAAACAAGAGAAGGAATGTATTTCCATCACAGTTCTCAGCTATAAAATTTCCTATGCCTGTAGAATTGAGGTTACCAGAAGGGGAGGGAGAGGAGGAAGAGCAAAGTGGGGAAGGGGAACAAAGGTATGGTGGAAGACTATAGGGACGTTGGTGGTGGGTGTGGTAACATACAGCTGAAAGTGGTGATCCTATACTTCTAAATCATATACAATGTTATAAACCAAAGTTAACTCAATATAAAAAAAATTTCCTGTGCCTACTTCTCCCATATCATCCCCCTTTCGTAGACCTGATATGAACAAGTACCACGGAAGCCATGTGGCTGGTAGACTCTGGGTCTAACATCACTGCTTATCATAAAGCACCTGCCAGTCAAGAAGCACCTGTTCTACACTTGGCACCTATGGGTGATAACTTTCTATTTTATGTGTGTTGTCATACATTTTGGCTGTGTTTGCTATAGCAGCTCTATGCAAGCAGCAAATCAATCAAGAGAAGCAAAGGTACTTATTGTAGTGGGAGTTCACAGGGCAGATGGCATCTGCAATGCACGAGCTTTGAAAGACCTTTAGGTTACATTTCCAGGGGATCTTTTCAGGTGGAATGAAGAAAACTGATTTGATTGGGAAGCCAACAAAAGCACCAAGCCAAATAAAATGCAGCAATGTACAATCTTATTTCTCAGGGGAAGAAGTTATAAATATGAAGTATGAGAAATTTATCATGATTTTGTATTTAGGATAGTATAATAAAGACACCTTTGTCCTTTCCTCTCGGAAATTATCTTCACAGAACAAGGAGAATGAGAAACACAAACACAAACCTAGAAGAAACCTGTTACCTCAAAGCAAAATTACATGAGGAAGGGCTGTCAAATGCTGTATCATGGGGGAGGTAAGATTCCCAGAGACCAAGTTTATGGCTGCATGTCTCAAAAAATCTTGAAGAAGATAGTTCAGAATAGACAGTATATACAGGTGTGAAAAGCAAGCCTGAAGCCTTATTTAGCTTCAGGGATCAGTGAAGAAGGAGGAGCTCAGTGAGGAAACAATGGGGCACAGTGAAAGGGTGTGTGAACTGTGAGTGGCCCTGTAACAGCTGCCACTGGTGACTGGGAAGAAGTAAAAACTAATACACTCTCACACATACTCTCAAACACACATACACACACATATGCAGACACGCACTTCATAAAAGCCTCATAACAAGCCTCATAACAAACCAGTTAGATTAGGATATTGCTACTCTGGTTTCTCCTTGGAAGGAACACATCTCCTACAAATAGTTGATTTAAAAATAATATATTTCATTCAAAGATGGCAAATAATTCTAATAAAAGGAAGAAAGAGGAGGAGGATGGAGAGAAGTACCCAGCAGCAACACTGCCACCCAGAAAAAAAATGAATGAAAATAATCTCAATTTAAAAAGGGAAAATAATAATAAAGAAGGAGGGAAAAATCAGATGGGGAACACACATCAAATAATGGTGCCACTAAGTGACCAAACACATTGCCGTGAGTAGAAAGAAACTCCTGAAATTATCAAGGTAAGGACTCCTGAAATTATCAAGGAAACAGGAGCTAGCAGAGCTCAGGGAAGACATGGAAAAGCAAAGACTGTGTGGGCATCAGCACAAAGAATAGTTGTTCCTGATGAAACACATCGAGGTACATGGGGGTCAGGGATGAAAACAGCAGGCCATAAACAAACACCATTGATGCAAAAGTTAGAGAAGATTTAAAGGAAAAATGGAAGAGAAGCCAAAGAGAGGCAACATAGGAGTGACAGTTTTTTCTAAACAAAAGAACTAAGAAAATGGAAAAGTAATGCATTCAATATTTAATTAATGTAACAGGACTCTATAGAGAAAAAGAACATATCAATCCCCCAGAAAACTAAATCTTCAAAAGTTAAGAAAAAAATCTCTAGGGCACATAAGCAAAAAAACTGTGTCACCTAGACATGGTAATGATTCCAGACTGACATCCAATCTCTCCATAGCCACATCATAAATAGAAGATATTTGAGAGAAAACTAAGTAAGACCTCAACAAAAAAAAGTTTGATTTGAAAAATTTCAAATCCAAACAAATTATGACCCAAATATAGCAGCAGTAGAAAAGCCGGCAAGCACTCAAAAATGTGGTTTCATTAGTGCATCTAAAAGAAAGTACTCGAGGAACAACCCTGGCCAAGCAATAGCTGCACAGACCAAGCTTGGCCAATGTGCCAGCACTGAGTAGAACCAGTACAAGAAGATCGGGAGATTTGAGTCTTGGCCAGATTTGGTTTTTGTTTTTTTTTTCCACCTTTCTGAGGCCTACTGTTTCAGGTATGACTTTTTTAAAGAGCATATAGTAAATGAAATGGAATGTTCATTTAGAAAATCAGGACAATTTAGAAATAACACCGGTCAACAGGTGAGGTCATTACTGACTTAAAAAGGCCCTAATCTGTATCTTGGTATGTTGAACATGAATATAACCCTGAAAATTTTTTTTTTAGCTCTCGTTTTGAAGATATTTCATATAATTCATTTTACATGTTTCACCGTGTAAATTTATCCAGCAGGACTGCAACAACATCTTAAATCAGCCTAGAATGACATCATATTGCATTGCATTGCATAATACCATCATGCACACATCATCCAGAGTTGATTGCATCATTTTCTGATGCAATGCAATACTGCTGCCAGGCAGCTGCTGAATTAAGCTGACGTCAGCAGAGCACTATATAAAGCCCTGTCGGAAAGGTTGAGCACTGAAAATATTTCAGACTTTGTGCAAGACAGTTTAAGCTACTGTTCATAAAACTGTTATTATTTTATACATTTAGGCACAATACAGAACAGTAATGCCTTGAAAGTGCATTAACAGCGTGGAAAATTTCTGCTCTATTTGTGGGGAAGTGACATTTGCCAACCAGAAGAAAAGTATCGCTTCTCAAGTGAAGAAGGCTTATCGTTTTTACTTCGGATGCAAGGCTGGTAACCAAGGCAAGCCTAAGGCCCCGCATATATGCTGTGCTGCATGTACAACACAGCTTTCACAGTGGTTAAATGGCAAAAGACCATCAATGCCGTTTGCAGTCCCCATGGTATCGAGAGAAGCAAGCAACCACATAAAGATTGTTACTTCTACTTGATTCCTCCTCTTTCCAGTGGAATAATGTAGCAAAAGATGATGAGAAAAGTCTACCCAAACATTCCATCTGCATTGAGATGACCGATTCAACAACTTGCTGCAGGGTGATGCGAAACAAGCATGGAATGCTTTTTGCCTAGTGTCTACAAACTTTCTTGGGAATGTTAGGGCAGAAAACTACAAGGATCTAGTAGAAGACATGCTGATGCAATATCAGAAACTTGGCTGCAGTATGTCTCTAAAGATCCACTTCCTTCATTTCCATCTGGATTTCTTCCCTGAAAACTGTGGTATGGTTAGTGATGAACATGGCAAACATTTTCATCAAGATATCGCATCAATGGAACAAAGATACCAGGGAAAACGGTCTCCTACAATGCTGGCTGACTACTGCTGGACACTCCCCAGAGATGGTCCTGAACAGCTGTGCAAGAGACAAGTAAAGAAATCTAAGAAGTAGTCTATGACTTGATTTTTTACAGGTATCAACCATAGGCCTATTACTATTGGCATGCATTTCATGATGTAAACATCAATTTATTGCAGATTACAAAAAACCTAGAGCCAAAATTAGAATTTGACTGTCATATTCGTGTTGAGCACATACAAATTGATAGGAAATGACTATTTTTATTTTAGTAACATGAGTTTTGTAAAAATTTGTTGACCAGTTCATTTTGGGATATAAACATCAATTTATTGCAGATTACAAAAAAAAAAAACTAGAGCCAAAATTAGAAAGTGACTGTCATATTCATATTGAGCACATGCAAATTGATAGGCAATGACTAATTTTATTTCAATGATACGACTTTTGTAAAAATTTGTTGACCAGTGTAACATAGTCAATAGTCAGTAAAGAGTAGCAAGGAGTTAGGTTATGAAAGAAAAATTGGGAAAGGTATTGAATGAGTACTGGCATCTTATCTCTTGTGGAATAGGTAGAATAGATCATTTAAAATATAAATGAGTAGATATGTAGAGATATAAAAAATAGAACTATATTGAAAGAATAAAGGTAAAGACCACAACAATTAAGCAAGTTAATGAAGCTACCTAAAACCAGGTGTTACAGAAAAGTGAGAGGAAGTAGAAGTCTACTAATTTTTAGGGTGCAGAAGCAATAAATATGTCAAAATAAATAGAGGATAGAAAGTTTTCATTATCATGTTAGCCACTAGACTAAATAGAGACATAATACAAAACTTCCAAAACATTAGAAAAAATCAAAAACATAACGAACATAAAACAAAGCAGAAGGCACAGACAATACAGTGAACCAAATATGAAGAAGCCATTAAAAAAAACAGATAGCATAATATACAATATGATGATACCTAAACTCAAATATTCCTGTCATTTCAATAGTTGCTACTATATGACTGGTTTAAATAATGAAAGAATCTTATATTGGCTCATTAAAAAAAAAAAAACCTCAATTATATGTGGTGTTTAAATGACACGCCCAAATGAAAGTAAATCTGAAAGGTTGAAAGTAAAAAGTTGAGCAAAGACAACGACCATCATCTTAAAATATGGAGAATTTGAATTCTAAGGAAAAGCATTAGAAAAGATGAAGAAGCAGGTTTTATTCTGAAAAGGGGCACAATAAGTTTTGAAGATCTAACGGGAATACAAAGAACCAAATAACATAGAATCAACATTCCAGAAGCAAAAATTACCCTGCATAGAAAGAGAAAAATAATAGAAACATGTACCAGTCCTTGACAGATAAAATATTTTTAAATGATATAAAAACGCAAATGTACCTGGTGTTCTTTGAATTCTGTATCTTCCAACTAGAAAATAAATGTACTTTTTAAGTGCCATGAACATTCACAAAAGGTAATTATACAGTAGGTGACAAATTTCACAATAAACTCCAAACAATGAAAAAAAATATTTGATCAAATTTCAATAAGCCATGAATTAATTATGAAACTAGAAAGAAAGAAGATAGTTTCTTCTACCTCTATCTGAAGCAACTCTTAAGTAGAGGAGACATCAAAATAAAAAAATCACAGAACATTTAAAAAAAGGATGCATTATAGAACCTATAAGATTGGTGATGAGAAAAAGATAAACTCCTAGCTTTGTATTTTGTATTGTTAAACAGACAGAATGAAAATAAGTAAACATTCGAGTTAGGGAGCTAGCAAAAGAACAAAGTTAACTCAAGTAGAAGAAATGAATTAATAAAAATAAAAACACCAATGAAGGTGTTACAAAATAAAAAAGAAATAATAAAAGAGTCAAATGATTAGCTAATTTCATAGTGAAGAAAGGGAGAAATACTAGTATATGAAAGTTTACAAAAATGGTGAAATAGCCAGATACACAGAAAATTAAAAGGATTGTAAGAGAGAGCTGCAAAATATAAAAATACGCAGCAACATAAAGAAAATGAACCTCACGATTTTTACCAGATATATTTACCAAGGAGACAGATTGACACTTCTTTAAAGTCAGTATTTCATTGAAAAGCACCCTGAGACAGCTGCTTGAATTTTGTAAAATATGGCTATAAAACCAAAGATACAACATTCCTTTAGCAAAGTATAGGAGGTTTTGTCTATCGGCACTGGTAACCATTCCCTCATTTCTAAATATAACCTAACATCTCATTGAGATTTCCCACTGGAATTGTTCAATCTAAAATCCATATTTTAGAACTAAGGCAATATTTCTCCTACACAGGTTACTTACAATGGCTTATGGTCTCTGGGTTAAAACAATAAGTCAATAAACATAATTTTCTGAATCATAATTACTAAAAAATAGTTTTAGTCCAGTGAGCTAACATTCTATTCCCAGCAGACAAAAAAGTCGATATGGTCATTTTCACATATTCTTAGCACATTTTCATTCAACTCAAGCATATATGTATGCACACAAGGTTGTCTTTATAGAAAAAAATATACTGACACACATAAGCTAGTTAAGATCTACCTTTGCTACAGGTTAGACACTCCTAACTACCTGGGGTACTATTGCAAAGGCAGTATCAAAGGAAGTGTAGAAAACTCTCTCAGTACTACTGTAAAAAGAGCTTCTGGAAAATGGCTCAAAAAGCCCTCAATTAGGGATGAATTGGTAGTGTCTTACTTGAAAGCAGAGCCAGGCCTCACCTGCACAGCTCTAGTTCCTCTTGTGCTATTGCGATCCATTTGAGAACTAACCTGAGGCCAAGAGTTGACTTTTACAAGATGAAATATACATATGTTGAATTCTTATTTTATTTTTTAAATTTATGTCCTTTACATTATTGTGTATTCCCCATATGTTTCCCACCACCAATTTACCCATGAACCATAAAATGAAATAAGAATTAAAAAAAATATTTATACTGCCTAGAATAGAAGAAAATTTGGGAGTAAAAATACAGGGAGAGCTTTTCTTATTTATATGTTTATATTCATGTTTTGTAAAAGTTTAAAACTTAAAAAAAATAAACTCCTAAATCATAATATATACATTATATATATAATATATAGATATATATGGATATATATCTATATATTATATATTATATATATCTATATATAATATATATTTATATTATATATATATTTAATATATATTATATATATATATATATAAATATGTTGAATGGGAAACCTGCTGGTATAGCCATATATACCTTAAAGGTGTGTGTGTGTGTGTGTGTGTGTGTGTGTGTGTGTGTGTGTGTCTGTTGTGGCACTGAAGTGTATCTATGGACAGAATGAAACATGGAACATGCAATGCTGGAAGGACCTTAAGGATACACCCATGACAGATGTTCACTAGAATTATTGTCATCAATTTGCAGTATAAACAAATAACAAACCATTATAATGTACACCTAGCATGTTATATGACAGTTATGCCTCAATAAAAAATGTGATACCTTGAATTAAAGGGAAAGAGAGGCCGTATTTGATGAGTCCCAAGCCTCAAAGCAGTTGGAATTAAAACTCCAATAAAGGGTCTGCTTTTAACTCTAGTCCCACTTTATTACCAGATATTGTATACAGCTTCAGCAGAACAAAAACACAGATACCTTCTACAATTTCTCCATTCAAAGTAGAATCACAAGAGTAAGAGTTATCATAAGAGTAACTTGCTTCCAAAAATATGAGTAACCTTTGAAAGAGCATATCTTTTGTTAGTTTAGAAGACAAAGTTGAGATTGGTTAATATGTTTTATGGAATCTCAGGAGTCTCTGAGTCCACTATATGAACTTCTATTCTTAAATTAACAAGAATTAACTGGACTAACTTGAATTAACTATAATTAACATGATCGTTCCTTTAACCTCAGGACCCCATGTCTGGCAGCAGATGTCTTAATGGCAGCTCTTTCTGAGATGAGGTTAGCACACATGCCTGAAGTTGAGAGGAGTCTTGGTGCTACCTACTCATTTCCCTTTCTATGTTCCCTTTCTATGCTAACTATGTAAACTCATAAAGACTCTGGTTATTCATATAGAAAACACAATCCTGGATCTTAGGAGCTATCAATTATAATTGGAACAGTAGCTGACCCCAAATTGCTATGCCTGGCTTTGAAATTTAACATCATAAGCATGTGTGCTAGAAAGAAACAACCTACACAATCAGAATAGAGACAGGAGTTCAAGATTAACATCTTAATCCCTTTGTCAACACCAAAGGGACCATCAGTTGCATCATCCATTAGTACAAAAAAGAAAAAGCACTTCTCAGATGACTTTTTCTTTCCTTTCATTACAGACAACTAGATACACAAATTATGGAATATGTATATTCAATGGAATACTACTCAATGACTTAAAAAGATGAAAGTGTTTTTTAGGACAGCACGGATGGATCTTAAGGTGATTATACAAAGTGAAATTAATCAGAAAGTGAAAGACAGTTACCAGATGGTTTCATTCATATGTGGAATATAAATAACCAAAGAAAACAAACTGGCAAAACAATAAGTATAATTCTTAGGCACTTTGCAAAATATACTGGTTACCAGAGGGGATAGAGATGGGGTTGCGGGGGGCTTAGGGGAGGGTTGGGCAGGACTGCAAATCAAATCCAGCAATATATTAAAAGAATTATTGACCATGACCAAATGGGACATATCCCAGGGATGCAAAGTTAGTTCAACATATACAAATCAATCACATCATTCACAAAAAGAAGATTCAAATCACATGATCATTTTAATAGCTGTGGAAATGAATTTGATAAGATTCAACATGCATTTATCATAGAAACTCAAATGGGTATAAAAGGAACGTATCTCAACATAATAAAGGCCATATATGACAAATACAAAGCCAGCATCATATCCAGTAGTACAAATTGAAAGCATTTCTCTTAATATGAGGAAGAAGACAAGGATAATCACTTTCACTACTACTGTTCAGATGACATTTTGACAAAAGATTGCCACTTGGAATTTTGCTTTCTTAACAGAAATCTTTAGGAAAGAGACACCACACTGTTCTGAGAATTGGAATTTAAGTAAGATTCAAATATCACATCACCAGGAGGCAAAACAAAACCAAAATTCTGCAAATCTTCCATCCCCAAAGAAAATTCCCATAATCTCCATAGTCCTTATCTTAGCACTGCTGAAATACAAAATTCATAAAATAACCACAGATGACAGCCCTGGGCACACTGTACCTGTCTGAAGAACTCCTCCAGGAGAGACATGGTCCAGCGGTGATGGAGATCCCATGCTTTTGCTGGGTGGCTAATATCTGCCGTGTGCAACATCAGGGATAAGGCTTTTGGCTTTTCAATCCTGAACCCCAAAGGATCAAGAACACAAAGACATAATGGTAAAAATTTCCACAAGAGTTAGAAAAATTCATTAAATTTAATCTCTTCCATTCTCCTATTTTAAACCCTACGTCGGCTGGGCACAAAGCATCATTCCATCCTACAAATGGGGTATTCATCAGCTTAGTTTCCATGTTTATTGAAAGAGGCACCTCAGAGTCAAAACTATTTCTGGAATGGCTGCATGATTCAAAAAGACAAGAATTCAAGTGTCACTCACTGATTTTTATTTGTTGCTTCTGCATCAAGTGGATCTTTGGTTTCTTTTTCCAAAGGGAAATGTTTGAAAGTCTAATTAGGATGAATTGTTACTGGTTCTATTATTTATTGCCAAGCTGATGAGAACATATTTGTAAGATGTTCAATTTGCATGTCTTGCCTCCAATCACCCCCACTTTATGAGACCACTCAAAGTTCCACTGAAGGAGATATGCCTTTAAGATGCAATGACATGGACAACCAGTCCCAACAGATAAAAAACGGATGATGTCACAGGACCACTCACGCTTCTGGCTGCTGCAGGGCAGTCTTCATTGCTTTGATTTGTTGGAAATGACAGGACATATCCGTGGCCATCACCATCTCAATTACCAAAGTCCGAAACTCCCTTTTAGAGACACGGGAGGAGGTGGGGAAGAGGAGGAATTTTAAAAATAGAAAGTAAATATGTTTTTCCACTTCTAATCAAAATCAGTTAATTATTTGTGACATTTCTAATCTAATGGAAACCTTTTAGGCTTTTTTATGAGGAATAAAAAAAGGTTAAGGATTAAGGAAATAATTTATTACAAATATAACATGTAGAATATGCACATCATTTGGGAAATTAACTCACAGGAAAAATTCCAAATAGTACAAAGAGTTCCCATATACCCCGTCTCCCCAGCACAGGTTCCTTGATTAGTAACCCTTATTATTGAACATCTTGCAGTGTTTGTAACAACTGATAAGCCAACATTGGTATATCATGTACACTGGTACCCACCAATAGGCATAGAGATAAATAACTAGGATGGTTGTCCTAGTGCGGGCACGTGTTCTTGTTTGAGTTGTGAACTGATGTGTTCTGGTCTGTACTGGTGACCCTGAGTTTAGATACTCTGACACCAGCCTCACTAACCCTCAAGTAGACTGCAAAGATCAAAGGGCTAAGATCATAAAAAGTGAGAATAAAAATATCTTAGCTACTTTTTCTTTTATAGAACTAAACAGAAAAATAAAAGTCTTACCAAAAATACTGATAACAGAGGGGGCATATCTATGCTTTGAAAAAATGGTAAGAGGCAAGTAAGCATGTTTTGGAGCACTTGATTAGATTTTCTTGAGACCAGGAATATACATCTAAATAAGACCTCATACAAATCCTTCCAAACCCTGATACATCTGAATATGCATGAAGCCTTTCTCTGCCATATTCAAATCTCTCAATACACTTTTTTTTTACATTTAAATTGGATAGAGGATTCCTTTTTTTTTCCCAAAGACATGCATTGATTAACTGAAATGCTATGCATTTTTTAGATTCTGACTGAATCTAGCATTTTTCAGATAAAATTCAAGCCAAATACTCTCCTATTTTTTAACAAACTAGAGCTGCATAGAAACTAGTGGCAAACTCTTACTGGAAATCAGTTTCAGGGTTATTGCTCAGTCTGGCTGCTTTCTCTGCATCCTTGCATAATAGCTGGCATACAGATCCTCTATAAACTGCAGATCATTTAATTAAAATACAAATACTATTTGCATCAAAGTAGATTCAGAACTTTGTAAGGACTTAAATGATTTTGCTTAAAAGCTTTGAAACATCTTGATTTATATTTCTAGCAACAATGATTTGCAAGCTTGCTATGTGGGCCACAAAGTGTGCTAAGCATTCTAAACAGGTTATATCAGTTACTAGAGCCCACACCAAGTCACAGGGTAAATGTTAATTCTCTTCTAGAAATCAAATATTTGAGAGGTGCCAAGGAGTTGATTTCCTAAATTGTCATATCACTAGTAACTTTGTCTATATTCAAAGTCAGGTGTTCCTATTCAAAGTCATTGTGTTTCTAGACATGCAATGTCATACAGGCAACAGAATTAGGTCCTTGATGTTATTTTTATATGTCAAAATAATTTTCTTAGCAAATTTTTTTAATATTCATGTCCAAAATAAAGAGATATAGAGTGTTTGTGGGGTAGGGGAAGGAGAGAAAAAGAGAATAATAAAAATTTCAAACAGGTTATTATTTCTTCCAAAGCAGCATGCTTCATCTCACAGTTTCTTTCCTGGCCTCCAAATATCTCTCCTGTCTCATCCTTACCTCCAGTCATCCTTTGAGAGGTTGATCAAAATATTCATTTCCTCATCTTCTTGTAGAAGGCGATAAGCTGCACTTAAGTGGTGATTTTCTAGTACAGACCTATCGTTGTACAGAATAGCTGGATCAGACCTGAACAGACAGCCAAGCAAAGAAATTGAGGATTTTACATGCTCGAGGTTGTTCAGGTACCTCTCCTAGGCTGGAATGCACCATCATTTTCCCCTATATTTAGCAGTTATTTTTTTGCTCCCATGCCAACTATATCAAGCAAAAAATTTAAATTAACACTATAAATGACCAATAGATATGTGCAGAGTGTTTTAATGTTAATATGTGCATGGGAAACATGTGATGTGCAACTCTCCAAAAATTGTTCCATAACCAGATCTGAACCACATGTCCTAGGGGCAACAGTGAGTTTTAAAAATGCAGGTCAAGTCAATTTTCTTATGTTTTCTGGAATTACTTTAATTTTTATTCAGTGAAAGAATTTATTTGTTTTAGTTGCAACTGTCTGAACACAAACCACCCCGTGGTCTATAGCTCTAAGTTCCTCTGGTAGTAGTTTGATATTAAAATTTTGCCCAGCAGACATCACAAGAGGACAGTAAAGAGTGAAGAATGTAAGAACCACACAATTATTAGTCACGCTCTCCAAGACTACTCCACAGCTGAATGGCACTAAACACAAAGCTCTATAATATTTCAATATCTTTAATTTAAAGAAATATTAAATTACTGGAGCTTATTTGTTTTTCATCAAGGAAGCTGGTCCCAGTGGTATAAAATAACTTCTCAGAGCCCCACAGTGGCAAAAGGGCAGGATTGGGATAAAGGTGAGGTCTTCTGAGAGTTGGGTCAGTCTCCCCAAAATAATTTCCACCTGTCACTAGCAAAATTTTGAGATATGTGACATACCTTTCAAGTGTGACATTGCATCCCTCAAAGGGAAGGGGCCACAGACTTAGCTTTCTGAATGGGATTGCAAGGGCTGACATGCTTTGGATAAAGTTCTGTTGAAGAAGCCAATGTTTTTATTTCCTTCCCAACACAGCTCAACTGAACTCACTGGATTTCCTTACTCCAATGGAGATAACACCAAACAGGCATATTCTGGGTGAAAGAGCTGATCTTCTACCTGCCAAGTAAGTAAGGTACCCACCGATGTGTATTTTGTGAAATCCAGCTATTTTCTAATTCCTGAAATTAAGCCATTTCCCTCTGAGTTGTGACTGGTTCTGTTATTATCTCCAGTGGAGGTCCACATACAACTGCTCCTTCAGCCACCTCTTCCTGCAGCTGTGCTAGTCACCACAGCCTCTGTCCTCAAAGCAGGGCTCTACTTGCCATTAAACAGAGCTGCTCTGTGGAACTCTATGGATTTAAAAATCTTGCAGCAGGACTACAAAAGATTGCTTGGCAGCAGCTGAGATTGTGAGAAGGCAGGAGGTAGGAAATGAAGCAAGGGGCTTAAGTCCTTTTGTCTACTTCCATTCTATTGAAATTCTCTTCTGCACAGAGATCAGATAATATTGTCTTCTTTTGTGTACCCCATAATTAAGTGTTGGGTTCATTATATACATGTAGATTGATATAAAGAACACAAATCTATCTGGAGAGTGCACCTGCTTTTTCAAGTGAAATTGTATTTATTTGGTATTAAACTCTCACCCTCACCCCTCCCTGCTAAAGTCTTTGCCTTGATGCCTCTCTCCAAATTTTAGCTTCTTTTGATTTCACTGTGAGGGTCCAATGGAAGATACTGTCAGAGTCTCTAGTTCTACATCATTGTCTTGAGAGAAGGTAAGTTTTTAGAGGACCAGGAGAGGGCACATAGGCTTTAATTCTGAGTGGAAATGACAGCTGGCTGGTATGCTTGCCTGGAATTCTATGCTGGAGGAATAAGGATAAATTTTCAATTTGGTAAGAAAAAACACCAAAATTAATTAGTGATGTCTGTTACAGTGAAGAGGTTCAGAGTGGGGCACCTAGACCCACACTCGGTGCCCCCCCCACAAGGTCTGTGCTTACTGAGAGGGTATATAGGTTGCCTGTGGGGAAGGTGTCTATGTGGCACAAGCTGGCTGCCCAAGCCCTGTGTCAGGGGGCACCACAAGCACTGAGCAGAGAAGAGATAAAATAAGGGAGGATGAGAAGGGTACCACTAGGGCCCAAAGATCAGAGGGTAAGAAGCTTTGATATCTTTCATGTCAATGGAAGCTCCCATCCTTGTCTGGCCTGATTTAGTTTACATGGCCTGAACCTTTACATAGACTGCTTCACGTCCTTTCAGAAAAAGGGAGAGTTGGCACTGTACATATGTAAGTCAACAAATAGCAGCATTAGAATGCAAAAAAGAGATTCAAATGAAATGTGAAAATCAGGAGCAGAGAGCTTCTTAAACTCTAATACTTGCTCACGGCTGACCCACTGATTTCTTGTTTGAAGCTTTGTTTTTCTAGAAATGAACAATAGAGCAACCATGTGAAAATAGGAAGGTGATGAGCACCTTCCTGAGTTCTAAAATTCTACTCCTGCCCCCTTTGCCTCTTCTCCAAACACGTCAACATTCTCACCGGGTCTGAATGTGGAAATTGTTGGTGGTTCCGGTGTGTTCATAGTCATGGATGGCAGCTGAGAAGATTATAGCAAAGATCTCCAGCTCCGTCAGCCAGTTCTGAAAGGGAGATTACAGAGCAATCAGAAAATCTGTCTCCTTCTCAGACAGTCTTCAGCTTGCTGACGACACACCCACATTGCTGCCTCTGCACCCTGCAGCTGGTAAGTTATTGCCAAACACACATTTTCTGACAGACAGAAATGTGTGTGTGTGTGTGTGTGTGTGTGTGTGTGTGTGTGTGTGTGTGTGTGTTTCTGTGAGGAGATGGGGTTGAGGGCTGGGGAGGGGGGGCATGTGGTTTGACAACAGCAGGCCCAGCAAGGTTGCAATAGAGAACTTTTTCAAGGAAAGCAAAATATAATGAACATGATATATTTTTTAAATGCTCATTGCATACCCTCCCAAATTCCAAATAAAACTCCTAGGTAGACACAGAAAAATGTTAAAAATGTCAACACAATACCAAGAACTAAGAGTAACAGAAAATCTAATGTCTATCCACTGGAAAGGAGTTAAGCAGAGACACAGGGAGAGAGAACACCTGGCCTTTGCCTAACAACTGACGTTGGAGGAGATCTAGCCCAATCCACACCACCAAAATCAGCTGTAGCTCAATGGTACACAGAGTGTGTTCCATGGCCAGCAAAAGTAGCACCACCCGAAGCGTGACAGAAACACAAATCCCACTTAAATACCACTGGGCTGGAAACTCTGGGCTGCAGACCACCTCTGCATTTGACCAAATCATCACATAATTCTGATGCAAGCTAGGGCTTAAGAACCAGTGCTGTGTTTGAAGGTCTCTGCATTAAACTCCATTTCAGGGGCTCTTTGGAGTCATTCATGCTTCTCCTCCCTCTGTAAACCATGCTGTCTGATGCCCACATGACAGAAGAACAGACATGTCTGTTGGTCCACCCTTCGGTACTCTCAGCTCACTTTTGTTACTACTTGAATTGATGTTTGTAAGTTTCAATGTGGTGTATTTCAGCCCCTATTTGACATGTACTCGCCATTAAACAATCAATTATATCATTAAATATGATACAAAACAATAAAATATTAACACAAATACGGAGTTAAGATGTTTGTAGAATTCAAGTTCAATGCCTTGGCCAGACACAGTTCAACGCTGTCGACAAAGGTGTGACAATTGTGGAAGGGTAGAAGAAAATAAAGACATTAACCTAGAGATTCTGCAATCAGTTTGCTTCATGAGTATGTTTAAGTTCCAATTTCACTTAAAAGAAGTATAACTAGGAATTTTACATAGGGGCAGGGTTAATGCAAGACAAATATGAGTATGCAAATTGCCTAACTCAGCAAAGAGCCTGAGGTCTGAATGAAATTAGAGTGAATAAAATATATTTACAAGATTTAAGTATTAAAAAATGATTTTTAAATGAACAGGTACACTTTTATAATTCCCAGCATAACTTCTTTTCAATAAACTATACTTTTGAAAATGATTTCTAGCAGCATCCAACATGAAGTGTCAGGAACTTTTTGGCATCTTTGATAATATACCTCACTACTACAAACTGATGTACTAGAAACAGAAAGAGATAAAGAGTAAACATACTATGATGAAATATCAACAGAATAAAATGAGAAAGAAATCAGTAAAAAGAAAAGATTATTAAAAAAAAAGCTCCCCAAAACAAAAAATTGGACTTTAAAACATATCCTACAAAAAGCAAAGAGCTTCCTCATGAGGGTTAATACCTGTGGGGTCTATTCTAGGTGCTTAACATCTAGAATACTCATAGAGTAGATAATCCCTTAAAGGTAGGCATTATTATTATCCCCACTATAAAGATGAGAAAACTGAAGCTCAGAGAGGTTCAGTAATTTACTAAGGTCACACAGCTAATCATAAGATAAGCCACACACTGTGACTCACTCATAATCTTTAAGTCATATTTAATTTGAGTTCATGTATCTACTCAATTTTGTGTAAAATCACATAGATGTAATTTCATACTCCACATGTTCTTAATATTTTCCACACCTATATATGTTTTATTTTGGCAATGTCTTTCTTTTCTTCTTCAACACCTTGTCCAGCTTCCCTGACTCCCTCTACCCATTTCCTCCATACACTTCTCTCTCCAAACTCATGCAATGATAATTTGACATTTCAAAGTAAGGTTATGAATGGGAGACATTGTACCCTGTAAACAAACCATTCACAGAGCACTGGTGCAGATGACTCAGAAGGTGTCTAAATAACTACATAATTTCAGTTCTCACACTATAAGTATCAGTGTAACTTCCTTTCTTACCCAAATATACTAACAAGATCTTTCTTAGGTGTAACCTTCTTCTAATACACCAAAACAACACATTATTAAATGACATACAACAAAAGAAATAAGATCTTAGCTTTTAAAACTCATTTTAATATCCTGACTTTTCAACAAAACCCTTGATTGCTTAAGATTCGGTTTTGCTGTTTGAGGATAAGAAGAAAGGAGAAACAGTATCTGGCCAAAAAAAAAAAAAAAAAAGTAATACAAGAAAAAAGAAAAGAAAGGATGAGATGAGAAATAGCTTCACAGATGAGAGATATTTAAAATGGGCCTTGAAGATTGGACAGAACAAGAAATGGAAGTGGACATTTTCAGGAAAATGATCAAATGAGCAAATCCCAGTGGCAAAAACTTACTAGTCACGAGTAATGAAATTCTTACGTTACTGGAGTAGGAGTTAAGGCTGACTAGGGCCCTTGGATGTCAGGTATTAAAGGCCAGGATGAGGAACACAAACTGGATTTGCTAGGCAGTGAAGTCTACATGTAAGACAGGTGGTGAAAATGTGGTCAGTCCACCACTGGAAGGGAAAAATAAGAGCAGTATTTTTGGACAAGAAAGTTTTTGTAGGATATGCAGACAGTACGGAGGCAAAATCCATGCAGCTTAGCAATGAACTGAATGAGGGGGCAGAAGGAGATGGCGGTCAAGGAGAACAAGGAATTAAAGATGACCTCAACATGCCTTGTTTGAGTGGCTGAAAAGTGGTGGGTGGAAGCAGATGGCATCATTGACAGGACTGTAGAAGGTTGGAGAAGTTATTCTGAAGGAAATTTAGCTTCATGTTTTCATATGGCTCAGATTTCCTAACATTTTCCAAATTAATTATTGTGAACCCAGGTTTTATGACAGTCTATAAGAAGTCAGAAGTTTAAGTGCCCCATGAATTTTATTCCAGTTTATCAAACGAAGACAAGGTACATGTCACAGAGCCTATAAGTATCACCATCTACAAACTATGAGTGTCACAACCAACTCAAAGGCAGGGATGCTTTGGTAGACTGTGAATTTTGCTGTGGGTGACTCAGGAGAGCAAGGTGTGTGTGTGTGTGTGTGTGTGTGTGTGTGTGTGGGCGCGTGCGCGCACATGCGAGTGCACACACATTGATACTCCTTGGAGTAGGTGGAGAGTAAGGGAGACCTGAAGGAAAAAAACAAGAGCTAAATGTCAGAGGTGATATTAACAGTTGTGCCTTTCATACATGACTGACAGTTTCTTTAGTAGTTTACTTTCACCCCTGTACTATTGATAGATTTCTATTGCTACCTTAACAAACTTAAGGCTTATGAAATCAATCCTATTTATTGGCATACAGTTCTGTAGGTCTGAAATCCAGTGCAGCATGGTTGGATTCTCTGGTCAGGGTCTTACAAAGCTGACATCAAGGTGTTCTCAGGGCTGCATTCCTTTCTAGAAGTTCTACGGAAAAATCCACTTCAGGCACATTCAAGGTATTGGCAGAATTCATTTCTTTCTCATGCTTTTCACTTGACTCCCTTCATTTTCAAGTTAGCAAAGGTTGGTTGATCCTTTCCCACTTTTTCTGCCACACCTCTTGACTTTTAAAACTCATGAGCTTACACTGGTCCCACCCAGGGAGTCCAGCATGATCTCCCTGCGGTAAGCTCCTCTGATTGAGAACTTCACTGTATCTCAAAGTCTCCTTTACCATCTAATGTAACATACCAACAGTTATGATACCAAAGGGTAAAGGTCATGGGGACCCAAATTCTGTAAACCACAGTCTAATAAATTACTTAGCACTCTAACTAGAATGTCATTTTGATGCCCTTAGCGATTCTCTCATAAATACGTGAAATATGTGTGATAAGTGAGCTAAAAAAACGAGATAGACAGGTTCTTCCTTAAAAAAAAAAAAACATAGTAAAAAGGAAAATTCATGGTACCTTGCCTGGCAAAGGCAATGAAGGGGCAGCTTTTGAGTTTGGAATCATTTGACCCAAATCAAAAGTAGACTGAAGTTTAGAGTCTGAATCATCTCTGTTCAATAATCAACAACTCTTCAATCTAATTCTGTTCAAGGATTTTCTCTTAGAACACACAAACTAATTCTGAAAGATTCAAGTGTCTTCTATGCACCCAAGTTAAGCAATAATGAGTAATATAAACAGATTATAATGAGTAATACTGTTGATGTTGAAGCCAAGACATCACTTTATCAATGGGATGTTTTGAATCTCTATGCATCTTACAGTTTATAACACTGAAATGACTTAAAGCATTTCCCCCTCTTGGTTTGTAATGAAAGGTTAGAGTAACAATATGTTCTCCATTCATCAGAATGCTCCCCACTGTTTTTGTAAGCTTGCAATGAAAGATGTTTGTTTTGAGCTGCATTTCCAAGAGAGAGTGGGCGGGAAGTAGTTTCTAAATTTAAGAATTATTCTGAATATAGCCAGAATGGATAATGAAAATTCAATGGCAAATGAGCTCATTTAAGAACAGTATGCAGTACATCATGATCATTGGCTGCTATGATCTAACATTTATGTTAATGATAACCTTCATTAGCATAAATGCTTGGGAGTTTTTCTTGAGGATTGATGAAGCTGTATATGTTTCACCCTATATCCCATGGTATACTGTACACAGTAGGTACTAACTAAAGAAATGTTGAATAGATGAGTTCAAAGTTCATTTTCACTTTTATTGTGATCTTTAACATAATATTTTGAAGTTTCACAGGGGGGGATAATAAGGATTCTTCTTTTGCCAAAAGCATTGTAAAAGTAAGTCTAATTATTCAAATGCTTGTGATGCCAAATCTGATCTGTCTCCTGCCTTCTTCCCTGACCCCACTTGCATCATTAATTCTCTATGTGCTGTCCCACCATGCTTGCTCCTTGCTCCTTGAATACTGCAGAGCTCTCCTGAAGGTGGACCAACTCTGCACGCACAGTGCTGGCACACTCTTCAGTCTCAGCATGGCTCTGCGCTACAATCATAACCCCCTCAGATTAAATGCTATTTTGGGAGAAAGGCCATTCCTGACTATCTAATAAAACCCCCAATTTTCCCTGTGCAAGTACACAATTTTCCTTCTCTGCAGAACTCCAGTGACATTTTCTTCATGTTTTAGTTGGTCTTCTACTGTAAGCTGCCACCAGAATGCAAGTTCTGTATGATCGCCATCAGGTAAAAAAGACCCACATGCAATAAGTGCTTAATAAATGTGCAAGTTTTAGTTTCTGAAGCTCTATTGAATTCCATTGCTATAATTATCTATTTTTGCACAAATACAGTTTTCCTTACTACAGGTTCAACAGATACTTTAATATCTAATAGAGTAAGAACTACCCACCATATACATTGTCTTTTTCAAAACTATCTTTGATAAGGCTGCAAGATATCGATTTTACAAAAATTTTTGACTCAAATGATCGTGTTTTATGTTGAATTCTATTGAAATTGTATTGCTATTGCCTTGAATTTAGCAATTACTTTAAGGAAAATAAACATCTATGTAATAAAGAAGTTTGTATTAAAAACATGTACTTTTTCACTTATTAAAGCATTGTTTTTGTGTCTTTTGATTTCCTTTTTTATGCCAGTTTATAAATTCTATGTAGATAATTTATCATTTTTAAACCTGTTGGGAATTTTTTTTTCTATTGTACTCGTTAGTACCTAGTATATAGGACAGCTATTTTAATCTGAACTTAAGTTTTTTCACTTGCTTGAATAATTTGTAGTTGTTTTCTTGATTTTTAATAACGATCAAACTACTGCCATGGTGTACTTCTTCAGCTTTGGGGGGATAATATTGTCTAAGACCTCCAGAAAAATGCTCAATAGCAATATTAATGTGGGCATCGCTGTTTGGCTCCATGCTTACATTACTAGCTAAGACATTTCCTCCAAGTTTCTTGTAGAAACCTTTACCACATTAAACAAATTACTTTTTTTTTAATTCTAATTTCTTTTTTTTTTTAAGATTTATTTATTTATACATACAAGCTGGGGTACAGGCCAGAGGCGTAGGGTGGTGAAAGGGTTCACCAGAGACAGAGTGGGGAGCAGAAAAGGCAGATCAGAAATACACTGCTGAGGGGAGCAGTGGGTGAGGCAGGAGAGGTCTGCCGCACCATGTGGGATTCTCCCCGGCTGGGCATCGAACTCTCATCGTGCGCTGCCGACAGCTCCACAGCGCAGCGCTCAACTGCTGTGCCACCAGGGAGGCCCCACAAATTACTTTTTTTTAGTGTTCCGATAATTAAAAAAGGCTTTTAATAATATATTACTAAGCTTAATAATAGAGAAGAACTAAACACCAATGATACATTTTGGTAAAAATCCTCTGAAGTTTGAATAGCAATTTCCAACTACTGAGCTTCCTTTCTGAGACAGAGCATTTCAGATTTTTGATACCCTAACCATCACAGAAGTTTTACAAGATAGAATGTTTTTCACTGTATTCAAAATGAGGAAACCCTGACTCAGAGATTCAAGCAATTTATCATAGGTCACAAAATCTAATAAGTAATTAAGCTAGGATTCATAGCCAACTATATCTAGCTCCAAAGCCCACACTCCTCCCACTGTATTCCATTTTTAATTCAGCAAGATATTAGACCAACTTCTTGAACATGCCCTATCAAAAAAATAACAAATGTGTACTGTGTTTATGGGCTAATTAAGAACCATACTCAAAGAATGTCTAGCTTGATGTCAATTATAAAGAAGACTTCAAAAGAAAAGTCACAGAAATCTAATATAGAGATCTAGCTGTTTATCACTAACAGTTTTATCATTTAAAATTAATCTCTTACATTAGCCACAGGGCAAAGGCACAGATGTCCAAGTTGAACAGATCAGTTAACACAATGGATTACAGAAAAGAGACTACTCAGCTATGAAACAAAAGATCTCATTTTGCTGTTTCCAACAACCTAGGTAGCAGTGGGTGGGAATTATGCTAAGTGAAATAAGCTAGAAGAGGAAAGATCAATACTGAATGATACCACTCATGTGTGGCATGTGAAAAAACAAAACTAAGCCAAAACAAGCCCTAAAAATCTGAGTGTGGAATTGACGCTACCAGAGGGAGCGGGAGAGTGGGGAGAGAAAGTCGGGAGGGGGACACAATGGACTATGGTGAGGATTATGGGGGCTTTAGTGGCAGATGTGGTGTGGTAACATATATCTGAAGAGGTGTGAACTTATACTTCTAATCATATACAGTGTTGTGAACCAACATTACCTCAAGAAAAAATAACACAAATAGAAATAGAAGACATAAATTCACTCTCTTGGTTGAAAAAAAAATCTAAAGGGCTGAAAGCAGGCAAGAAAAATTTCAAATGATTAGCTGTAAAGACTGACCCTTTGGTTCAAAAAATTCAAATGCATGAGAAAAACCTTAGTCCTTTTGAAAAAGACCTAGTGGTCCAAACCAGAAGTGAACTATGCGACACACGCTGCCATATACACCCCGTGTGATTTCACATGCACGTATGTCATTGCTAGTAACTACAGTCAGAGGTCAAGGTACATATTTAGTTGTAGAAACTATATTTAATCTGATCATAACCTGGTAAGGATAGAGAAAATTTCAGAGGCAATAGAAGACCCCAAGACTATCCATGGTCAGTTAGACAATTCTTGAGGGGCAGGAAGTCCACAAAATGATACACTTGTGAGTTCAACCTCATCAGTATAGGAACAACCTCTAATACACAACCTTTTGTACAATCTGAGAGCTCCTATCTGTACGTACCGCCACGCCTGTCTTATAGAGAAGGTAATGTACAGTCTGTGTCACATCTGCAGCGTGCATTAAATTGTGGTATGGATTTTTGTGTTTGCTGTATCCCACTTCCAAGGCTTCCACAAATGAGACGAGTGCAGAAATGGGGATCTGAAAAAGACCAGTCAGGTTAATTAGCTAGTGATTTCATGACTCAGTAAGGAAGCAAAAGTCTAAGTGTGGTTGCCTCTTTCTGGAGGCAAATCACATTAGAAAATGAGAACTTTTCTAACAATACAAATCACTGGAGAAATTATCAGATCATTTGAAAATCTAGCAGGAAGTCTGGTTTAGGAACAGTCTGCATTAAAAATTGTTCTTTGTTCTCTGGGTCAGTGGTCCAGGGAAATGACACAGGGTCATTTCAGGTGAGAAGAGCACATGTGTTCATATATTTCTCAGGCAAAGTCTCTTATTTCTTGAGAAATAAATGATCAGCTACTCTGAAGTATATCTCCTTCATTTATGAGTAAACAAAAAGTACACAGAGATCTTCAATTATACAATGAATGTAAAATAAACAAAGCTGCCACCCTTCAGAAGGAAAATGGTATTACTAGACATATTAAAAAAAAAAGAAACAAAATGTGATAGTCTATTACAAGTGGGAACAGAAACAGGCTATAATTACACATTCATTATTTGCCAATTTACTATTGGAGGCTTATAATTTGGAATAATATCTCCAATAAGTTTAATTGCTTTTCTGTCTCAAATATGTACAATACACATACCTCCTTTTTCTATGTGGCAGAAAATGAAGGACATAATGTCTGTAAAACTTAAGGGAACCCTGAAATCATTCACTGTATTCATTTTTTGGATCAATTCCTTGGCCTAGGGTAAATTATCAAGTCCAAAGCTGGGGGAAAGGAGAGTGTGTTTCAGATTAGCAATCACATTAGTAAGAGGGGAAAAAAGGAAAACGCTACTCTAATGCTTCATGAGAGTTTTTATAACATGTTTTCCCTTGGGCACGTTCTTCAGTATTGACTGTGGATTTCTTTTTAATTTAAATAGTGCTTTTTAGATAGACAAAATCATTGCCATTTATAAAATGAATATCCAGTGAACCTGAGTTTTTTGAACTGTTTTTGGGAGACGCATGAATCACCAAAGAGCTTGATAAGGGGGTGTGCATGTGTACAGAAATCTTATTCTGGGGAGAGGGTCTGCCCATCCACAGAATTTTCAAGCAGGTTTTTAATACAAAAGGAATTAAGGAACACTGCCATAAAGTACTGGTGGCTATGCAAGAAATACTTCCTCAAATACACAGCCCTTAGGAAAGTGATAGGAAACGATGCTGTCTAGAGAAAAATTCCTACATTTTCCAGAAGCTTCTCCACCTGATAAGAGAAGCCTGAGGACCGGATGTGGTAGTTGTCAGCAAATGAATGCACGGTTCCCCATAGAACCTCATTGCACCTCCAGATTTCATGCTATTGTAAAGTTGCGGGAGTTGAACACTAGAGACAATTCATGCCCTTTACTTAAAGTTGAAGAATTAATCTGAAGCATGAATGGCTTGGAAATACCAACGATCTGTCACAAATGATAAGTGAGAGTGTTTGTCTGAATTTGAGCCAAGCGGTGTGAAAAAAGTTTGCGGAGACAGAAGTACACTCCGTCTCCATTACTGTCTCCTTGCGAGGCAGGGGTCGATGGTACATGAAATGAGGCTGAAATGAGATCTGCAGGCAGAGCCACAGAAAGGGTCTGTCAGGCCAGGTTTCTACATGTACTTCTAGGGAAACTGGGTTCAAAATGGGCAGCTCCAGCCTCCCCCTGACAATGAGCCCTACCAGGCAAGGGAATAACAAAAAGTTCCCAACACAAAGGTGTTCAGGGCAGTGTTAAGGACAGCAGCTGCCACCCACAGCAGCTTATATTAAAAGGATTCTCTTGGCACTGGCCCAAAATTCATGCAAGGATGGACAAATATTTGCATTTAAAAAAAATTAAAAATTAGGCACTGACCTTGAAACGGCTGATCAGATCATAGCGTGTGAGTAACTCATAGAAAATGAATTTCAATGCATGATCCCCACTGGCTTCATTGAGGGAAAAGACATCAAAAGACCACTTGTCCACATCCTGCAGAACAAGGAGAAAAAAATGCATCAGTCCACAGGCAATTACACAGCTACTGCGGCCCACCCTCTCTTGGATCAGCCTGCAGCCCCCACCTGGGATTTCACAGCCTGAGACTCCAAAGCCCCTCTCACGCTCAGACTTTTCCCCTCCTGGCAGATGTATATAACCTTTCCTGGTGAAATACTAAATAGAATTATTACTAATAACAACAGCTAGAAATCTATTGAGTGCCTAACAATGGTTTGGCATTGTGATGGGATGAATATATAATTTATTCTGAAAATAACTGTAGGGATTGGGTATTATGGTTACACTTTACACATGAGAAAACAGAGAAGTTACCTAATTTCCCCAAGACCCATTGTGAGTAAGTGCAGGGAACATACACGGGGCCAAAACACAGGCAACGCTTAACTGATGACTAAGTTCAGGATCTTCTCATTAAGCCATCCAGCTACCATTGCTAAATGTCATGTTCTTAATTCACTCATGACTACCTAGGGTGCTTCCCTTCTTTAAATTTCTCCCCATCCGCTTGATACTATCTATTGACTTATTCTTTTTTTTTTTTTAAGATTTATTTATGCATACAAGCTGGGGTACAGGCCAGAGGCATGGGGAGGCAAGAGGGTTCACCAGAGACAGAGCGGGGAGCAGAACAGGCAGATCAAGGGAAATACTGCTGAGGGGAGCCGTGGGAGAGGCAGGAGAGGTCTGCTGCACCATGTGGGAAGCTCCCCGGCCAGGCGTCGAACTCATGTTGCCACTGCCGACAGCTCCATAGAGCAGCGCTTAACCGCTGCGCCAACAGAGAGGCCCTATTGACTTATTCTTTTTCCACACTGAGGGTTCACCTACTTAAAAGCGTAAAGAAACATGCAAGATGTACAACATAATACGCCACTTCAATCCAAACTGCTGAGCTGAAAGCCAGGAGAAAGCTTTCATGTCACAGGACAGAAAAACACTACCACTTCTGGAGTTAACCATCTGGAGACCTGGTCCTCAAATCTATCAAGTCACTTTGCTGAAAAGAGTAAAACGAAGAGCTAAGTTAAACACACTCCCCATACACTGTTCTTGAAGTTCGAAAGCTGTCTATAAATAGCTACTCCAAAATATTTGTGAATACTGTCTGCTGAGACTTTGACTTAAAAGCAAAGGAATGAACAAAGGTGTGTTTAAGCAATAGTAAAAGCAAAAACTCTTTGATTTCTCATCACACCCAGAGTCTCACTTTCAGCTGTTAAAGAAAGTGTGCACTGACATGAGGTGACAATAAGGACACATGTGAGACGACACTGAGATGGTTCCCAGGAGAACTTGGCTCTCAGGCACTGCTGGGCTGGGAGCCCTCACTGCACCCAACATCATGCGCCCCCCAACCCTTCATTCTCCCATCATCCCAATGGTCAGGATCATCCCAAGACCACCAGGGCCTCTCTCATGGATGCCAGAGCACAAGAAAATGGAAACAACGATAGGGAAAACCAGATCTTTCCAAAAAGGTTTCAACTGAATCTTTTCAATTCACACTTGTTGGTCCTCACCTCAACCTTCAATAAATTTTCTTTCATTATCACAACCAAAGAAACAGCTGTAAGTGTTGAGCATATTTTCTGTGCCAGGCATAGTGCAAAGTATTTTCTATGCATTTGCAAGTCCTCACAACTTTAGAAACAGGTGTTACTTCCCCTAGATTTAAAGATGACAACCTCGGATTCAAGTTTCTAATGTCACTGGGTAGAGAACCACATAAGAACCCTATTGACACCCTGGGTGACATCATTGTCAGCAGATGGCATTTTTAACTCAATGAACACATGCTGCTGTGGCCAGACCACAGGCTGGGAGGTCATCAAGATTAACTCAAGCTCTAAAGCCTCACCTTGGCTTCTATAATTGGCATCATCACGATGTCTACTGTCTGACCACTTGTCCAAAATAAAAGTCCACTGACAACTCAGTAGGTGGAAAAACACTTTGTCACATCTGATGACTTTTAATCTTATTCTCCAGTTTAAAGGGGGAGACTCTATATCACTGGAAACAGATTATCACAGCAAACAGTCAAGATTGACTTTGAATATTAGGACTCAGAGAAACAGGATGAGTAA
This sequence comes from Scalopus aquaticus, assembly GCA_004024925.1. Taxonomy (NCBI): domain Eukaryota; kingdom Metazoa; phylum Chordata; class Mammalia; order Eulipotyphla; family Talpidae; genus Scalopus; species Scalopus aquaticus. The sequence goes on from PVIJ01000432.1 coordinate 138,522, forward strand.
AAGGAGACAGTGAGACAACTGTCTTCTCCAGACCCTTCTGTTTGGGAAGTGTTAACTGTGGTTCTCAAATTTTAATGCTTTTCAGAACCACCTGGAGCACTCAGAAAAAATGCTAATTCTTGGGTGGGAGACTGCAGCGTCCTGGTGTGGGGTCTGGGATCTGCATTTTAATAAGCATCTATTTTAACTGCCTTAAATCACTCCTCTTTTACCAAACTTGGCCTGAGGGGCACTGCCATGGAGAAAATATAGAAACTCTCTACCAGTCTACTCTAAAGGAAGCCCTGTCCTCCTCATTTCCTCCCTCCTTAAACCTGGAATCTATCCAGGGTGTTTCTTCCTGAGTCACAAAAGACAGCACACTGATTTACAACACCCCACCCACCCATACCAGAGTTCAAACACCCCAAATTAGAAGTTAATAAAAATTGAATGGAAAGAAAATAAAAAGAAGAAAAGCATATTCTCATATTCCAAATCTAGAGGTTGGTGGTGCTTAATTATTGTTTTATTTAAGTGTTATTTTAGGCCATGTTCTTAGAATTATCACAAAGTTTAACATGACAGTAGCAGTGTGGGCATTTCATTGAATTGTATTCTCTTAGTCTAAGGGGAAATTTTCTGTAATAGAAGAAAACAATAGTGATTCCACAAAAACTGCCAATGGCAAAGTGGAAATAACCTTTTTCTAGCAGGCACTACATAAAAAAAGAATCTATCTGTGTGATCTTTTCAACTCACCTCCAATCCACTGCAAATAAAACCAGAGTCTTGAGAGGAGGAAAAATATTACATTGTAAAAAGGTCTTGAACTTCCCCAGTGAACAGGAGACCAAGAGAAATAGCAACTTTAGCCTTCTGCACATACAAGCAATACATCTGGAGAAGGGTAGTATCTCCCAGTTAATGCTCATTCTTTGAAACATCTAAGTACCTTTCACTCGGAAAGACATGTGTTCATCTGAGAATTACTTTTCTCCAAGAGTAAAACAACAGTTCATGAACATTACAGGTTGTTCCATCTTTTCTTTCATTAGCCTGCATACAAAAGCTGCTTCTACTACGAAGAAATATTTTCATAAATTTCTTAGTACCGATAAAACTGCCTGTATTTATGTTCACAATAAAGAAATTAAAGATAAAAGATGCTCTTAATGTTCCTAAGACTTTCACTGACTGTTTCATGTCCAATTATGAAAATCAATGCAACTTCATAGTGTTATGAAACATTGTTCTTGTGAAGTGGCTTCACTGATTAAATGGAAAATGAGCTGTAAATCACTCGAGGTATTGGGCATAAGTGTGGGGTTAAAGAGGAATGAGAGAAAACATTTATCTTTTTTCTTTTATTCTTCTTGAATATCCTTCCTGTTCTTATGTGAGCTAAAAAGACAGAGGACAAGAAAGATTGAAAAAAAAAAAATGCCTGCATACACAGGTCTCATAAATTCAGCCTCTGAATCTGAGATAAAAGAGAGGACCACGAATGCATAATCAAAATGACCCTAAAGGGCTCTTTCTTGACATTAAATTAATGAAGAAGCACACCCACTGCCGTTTTTATGACGTGGCAATTTAAGCTATCTTCTGAAAATATCATGTCAAACCCTTTCCAGGTTTCAGAGCAAGGCAACAAAACGTTTTAACAATAGAAAGGCCGTTCCTAGCAAGTGGACCGACATCATGTGTAGGCACCAGGCAACGTCAACCAGTCCAGGGATCCTAGGTCTTAGCACAGCCCGGTGCTCCATCCAGAAGCCAGAGTGGCTTTAGCCCAGCTGGGACGCCCCCAGCCCAGTGGATCTGCAACAACACAGCCGTAGGTGTCCATCTGCTTTGGGCCTCAGAGAGATACTCTACAATCTAGAAATTTGCTTGATTGGGAGTAATTCTGCAACATTCAGCTCATTTAAACTCAAATATCTGCATGTCTTCCCATGGAGCTTTTGGACTCAGTGATTCTCAGGAGAAAGTCTCACATGGAAAGGACCAGGGCTCTGGGGGCATTCATTCATGCAGCAAAATGTTACTGAGAGAAGGCTGTATCAAGCATTAGTTCTGCCTCTAATTGCATGTGACTTTCTAAAAACTTTCTCTGAGTCTTAGTTTTTTTCATCTACAATGAATTTAGAGTCAGAAATCAGATAATGATAAAATTATGATCACCAAAGTCCTCCCAATATTGAATACCTATAATCAGAACAAATTTGATCTCTCAAGGCCAAAATTAGCCTGAGTACCACAATGTACCAATCACTAAAATCCAGAGCAGTAGGAAGAATTTGAAGTCCACCCAGAGTTTGATATATCTATATAGATATATATCTATATATATTTTAATTAGCAAGACCAAGGCTCAAACAATAGTGATACTGTTGGTTCGAACAGATTAGCAAAAGGTAATTTAAAAAAAAGTTAGAAATGACTGGAAAAACTGTAAATGAGCTGTATGAAAACTTATTTTCTAACAAATTTAACTGTAGTTTTGGGGGGGTGCCATGTACATTGTCAAACTTTTTCATTGGTGTTACCTTTAAAGCTTCAATAACCGCTGGTGGGTAGCTCAGTCCAACCATGTTTGATGTTCGCCTGTACATCCTGGCAAAATCAGAGCGGGAAAATGCAATATTGTATCTTACAAAGAAGGATTAGCAGGTCACAGATTTATACCAAGAACTGACAGATAATGAGATGGGGCATTACCTAGTTACCCAAGGAACATAAAAATTCATTTATAACCTGTTTCATAGTCACTCAAGTGGCTTAAATGTTAAATTCAGAAGAAATTAAAGCAATTTCAAACATAAACACCTCTGGGAACAAAAACTATCTTGTGTGCCCCAAATTGGAAATTAAGTATAGAAAATGGGTCAGTATGAATGTAGTATTTTCTGAAAGGAGAATTCCTAGAAGTAATCAATTCAGAAGAGCTTGCTCTTTGGAACTGTCAAAAGCTAGAAACTTTGAATTGACCATGGTATTTCCAAAATGCATCATTGTGCATAAAAGGATTACAGGAAGAGTAAATCTATTTCTGGACTCAATTTTTGAGGACTGGGGCAATTCCATTTCAAAGAGCAAAATGGTTAACGAAAATCAAAAGTGTCATGGGGAACTCAAACCCTTGAAAGGACTGTCCCCTCTGGGTCAACAACCCCAAAACATCCTTTATTTGTTCCAAATGCAGACACCATCCATATATGCTAAGGAATGATGGATTAAATGATGTTCTTCTTAAGAATGTAGAGTTTGAACTCAAACTACATCTTTTCTGGTTAACAAAAAGAATTTTGAACAAAGGCAGTTTTCCTAAAGATGCCACAGAGATTAAAAATACATAATTTTTGATCATTTCTTATTCAAGACGACCCTTTCCAAGCCAGATAGTTATATTTATAATATTGATATTTATAAAGTACTAAATATTTAAAACACAAAATTTAAACAGAAAAATATTTATAAAGTTACCAAGAATACACTGAAGCACAGCTTCTAGTTATAAAAACTGGTGTTCCTTTTGCTGCTTTGATTCCAGAATGAAGTCTGCATTTACCTCTCCACAAAGATCCCAGCTTGTACTGCATGGACGATGCTCCTGAATCGCGGTTTCTCTTCGCTCCTTCTAAGCATCATCCCCATCTGCCGGGTGAAGGTGGACGCCAGCCAGTCTCGAACCTCAGAAGGCACCGCATCGGACTGGATGTCACTGAGCTCATCCTCGGTATCCAGGAGTCGCCTGAGCGCAAGAAACACAACACACAATCAGGACACAGTGATGAAATCTGAAGTGAGAACTTTCTGTTCAAAACAACTGTTTCTTTCTCCAGCCTACCTAAATGCACAAGTGAGAAGAAACCAAATTAAATTAGCCACATAGGAAATACAGCACCTTTACGGTAAGACTCGTGAAGGCCCTCTCTTTCAGAATGCTCTCTCCCATCATTTATGGTGCAGGATGGTTTTCTGTCCACAAGAATGGACAGAGGATGCAAGGAGTCAGAGAAAGTCAAATCCACTCCAACTCAAGCTCCTGGAACTCAGACCCATCACACTCGGGAATACCCAGTATCTTTATCCCTAAGTTTGTCTATTTTGTGTGGAATCAACCTTCCATTTAAAAATGCATTTACATGGAATTTTATTTCATAGATGGGTCATTCGGTATTATAGTATATGTCCATTTTTTGAAGATTTTCTTATAGATGATAATATTATACCATAAACTTCAAAGTTGCTAAGAGACTAGATCTTGTTTCCACCACAAAAAAGAAACGGTAACTATATGATATGCTATGAAAGAGGTGTTGGCTGACATTATGATGGTGAGCATATTGCAATATCTCTGTATATATAAATAGATCAAGTCAACATATTGTACATTTTAAATTTACACAATGTTACATGTCAGTTATTTCCCAAAAAATCATAGACTCTAAAAAGAAACAAAAATAAATGCTTTGCAAAGTATTGCCCAAATCACCTCAACACAGTCCTCTGAAGTAATGAACCTAAATAATGTCAACTGATATTCTCTATTGTTTGATAGGTCACTACAGAAAGCTAATGTTTAAACTTAAGCAAAATTTCCAAAGCAATGCAATTCTTTATTTTAACACAGGATTTCAAAATTGCTCATAGGTTAGACCACAAGAAAGGAGTATACATAGTACAGTAAAACTTAAAATTGTACTTTATACTTACATTAAGCCCTATCAAAAATAAGCAGTAAAAGTAAATGTCATTGAGGGTACTTTTTTCTCTTAGACATATCAATTGGGGAGAAGGGAGGAAATACAGCATTTGGAAAAAGTTATGATATCAAATGTCCTTAAATTAGGAGCCAAACACATCACCAAAACCTAAACTACATAGCCCTTAGAAAATAGGGAAATCTTTTCAGATCAGAAATTGCCATAGAAAAGTAAAACATTAGAAAAAAAGAGAGAAAAGCCTTTCTTATTTACCATTTCGACCTTTCCCAAAAGAAATGCCATGTTATTACTTTCAAATACATTCTGTAACTGGAACTTCTTTAATAAATTTGCACAAGTCAAGTGGAAAGACTGCTAAGAAAATCACTAACATCCATGGAGGGACACTGGGTGCTCAAGAGAACAGATGCTTCTCCCTCCCTTCAGGGGTCTCCACTTAGGGATGGATAATATCCCTTAACACATGGACATCATTTTTAGACACAGGCTAACACTATGCAATAATTACCATGGAAATCAGAGTTTTATAAAAATATTTTTAAGAGACTCCTTTTTCTCCTCTTACATAAATTATCTCACTTCATTGACATAATGGCTGGGAGGTCAGTTCCATTTTACAGGTGAAAAGATGCAGAGGATATGTGACACATCTAACTCGACTTCCATTTGTTTGTGGAACTTAAAGTTCCAAGCCTGGTCATTTGAATGCCACCCCATCCTTGCCATGGGGGACACCTTTAGAAAAGCCACGGTCACTATGCTAACCTCCGTCATGTTTAGCTTACCTGGTTTCATCAATGTACACAGATTCAAGCACTGTAGCTGCATATTCCAGATTCTTCTTAAGATCGACCAGTGAAGCCTCCCCTCTCTCTAATTGTTTGACCAAAGACCGCAACCTAAGGGGGCAAAAAAGATATGATTCAATTAGAATAGAGGAAACAAGGAATGAGCCTACAATTTAAGTCATATATTTTATATTCAGCAAAGGCTTTTATTTATTCCAATACATGTGACAGGAAAACGAAAACACAGGTCTAAGTATGGAGCTGACCAGTATTTCTCAAAAGAGCAAGTCATAAAATAAGTACATAACTTTTTGTAAAACAAAACCTAACATGTTCTCCTCCACCAGGCACTAACCACTCCAATACCTTCTACCTTTTTTTTTCTTAAAAAAATCATATTAAAGTAACATTGGTTTATAACATTATATAGGTCTCAGAAGTACAGCATTATAAACCAACACCCACATATAAAAGATTATGCTCTACACCAAAAGTGCAATTTCCATCCTTGTCCATACAATGACCCCTTTTACCCAATTTATCTTTCTAAAGGTTCCTAAATTGTCAATGATTTTGCTTTTTAATTTTATTGGTTATAATTCAATATAGTAAAGCATGACCAGCAGCAACATCACCAAACACCTCAGAGATTCTGCTCTGTGGAAGGTACTGTGCTCAGCAGCGGCCAGGGAGAACAGCAGCCCCCGCCCACAGGTGTTCCAAGATAGATAAGGAGATGGAAACCACCAAAACAAGCATAGAGGGTTACATAAAGAATACATGAAGACAAACTATTTTCCTAAAGAAGAATTCTTCTAGTAACAGATAAATAGCCCTAGTTTTTAAAAAAAATGAGAATGCACAATAAACCAAGGTACCTAAGATAAGACCTTGCCTCTGCTAATCAAGTTGTACACAGTGTAAGACAAATAATGAAACAGTCTTGTCTCTTATTTATAGGGACATTATTTGCACAGAGAAGGACTCAGTATAGATGAGAGCTGATGCCAAAAGATGACCAAGAACTGGGAAACCTGTAAATGAAACAGAGATTTGGAAAACTCTCCAGGCTGTGTGACAGTCAGCGAAGTCAAGAGCAGAAACTGAGGACAATCTTAGTCTGAAATCCCACTTCACAGAAGAGCAGCTATATAATACCAGGCAAGGTTATTTACATTTTCTGAGTGCCAGCTATAAAATGGACATCCAACCAACGTTCCTAAATTAATAGAAAGGTTGAATCAAATTGAGATGGATATAGTCACAACAATGTGACTCATGAATACTTTTTTCTAGCTTTATTGAGATAAAATTGACATATCACATCGTATAAGATTTCCTACACATACCCATGTTAATTGGTTGCCAAAACAAAGTTAGTTAACACATCCACCATCTCACATAATCACATATTTTTGCATGTGCAGTGAATCCACATTTAAAATGCTCACAACTTTCAACTATACAACATAGTATTATTATTAAGTGTAGTCCCCGTGCTGTGCATTAGAGCCCCAGAACTTATTTAAATCATAACTGGAAGTTTGTACTCTTAAACAACACCTCCCTATTTCCCAGTTATTTTTTTAGGCAACTGTTACCATTATGGCCATTGTTGTTTTGGTATTCAGTGGCCTTGACCACCATCGGTGACCAAAGGAGAAACATCCTAGCAGGATACTTAATATCACGTCTCCATTTCCCAAAGCTATTCCAACTTCCTGATTTCAAAATATGCTCCACTGGCATCCATAAAAGAGAATAGGTCTACTTCTTGGCTAGATGTAAACTACTCCTCTCCAAATCTACACGAAAAACCATCAATTAAGAATGAGGAAAAACTCTGGATCGACCTTTAAGAGTGGGCAAGTGGTCAGCTATACAAGAGAAATTCCCAGGAATTTTAACGATGTAAAATATAAAGGATATTAGATAAGGATAGTCACTATTTCACTTGTGAATCTCCAACATGCAAAAGGGAACTACGCAGAGGAAATCAGCAGAGGTTTTGGCAGGTTTGGGGGTGCAGGTCGGGTGCAGGTCAGCTTAGTGGCTCCATCAGCTGCACTAGAAAGTGTTCTGGTTTCGGAGGCAGCATGAGACAGAGAGCTGGCACAGAAGGGCTTCCCGCCACACACGGTGGACAGTCAGCCTGGCAGACAATGGGGAAGCCGTGGCAGCAAGTCCTGAGCACTGCTCCAAATAAGGAATGGAAGCTCTTCAGCAAAATGCACTCCTGGCTAAGGCTGCCTCCAATTTTGACTCTCACCTCCAGGACCCAATTACCTCCTTGGGTTTTTGGACTCTGAACTGACAAAATAAAACAAGGGTAAATTTAGACTTAAAAATAGTCTCTCTCCATTTGAAACTTAAAGAGTCTTTCAGGAATTGACAAGAATCTCTAACAGAATCTATCTCCATTCTCAAAACCTAAATGGAAAAAACAGAACAGAAAAAATGACAAGGGAAAATACAAGACTAAGAGAAGTAAGGAACACATGACCCTATCTGCTTATAACAGAGATTCCATCAGAAATAAAATAGAAGCAGGATTAACCCACTAAATGTTCTTAGATGAAGAAAAACCCGCACAAGCAGATGAATGGGATTAAATAAAACCAGGAAAAAAAATAGTGAAAGAAAAGGTCCAATATATGCTGTGTAACTTTTTATTTCAAAGAATAAAGAACTTGAAAATCTTTGAGAGAATAAAATATATGTATAATATATTACTTGCAAAATAACCAGAATTTAAGCTGGTCACAGACTTGTATCATACCAAATAGTTTTTGAGGTTAACATGGCATAATTTAAGCTATAAATCATTATATCTATACTAAGCAGAATTTCCGTGGGTATGTGACGTCAACAAATATATGCTCAGGGCAGAGGGCGGAAAAGTTCAAAATTCCATAATTCATATGCTTTCCCAGAAAATAGAAATAAAAAAACTTTAAGACATGCATACAGTGGTTTTTCATGCCAGGGAGGAGGGCCAGGGGGGATTCATGAGTCCCCAGTTTTCACCACTGCTCACTAATAAGTCTTAAAAATAGAAAAATTTCCTAAAATTTCTGGAAATAAAAATAAAAATAAATTTCCCACCAAAATACAGTTTTCCTGTGGATCTCAAAATCATATTAGGAAGTATTGCCTACAAATAACCAAGATATTTCATACCCATATTATAGTATTTTTGTTAAACTTGGAGAAGACTAAAGCAGGAAAGTTCAATGCCTTCAGTTGGTTTCCAAGTAAAATTTGTCAGTGAATTTGTTTTACTTAAAAGGTGAACGTCCCCAAAAAGAGGTGCCCTGGTAAGCTGTAGTCTGTATATCTACCTTTTCAAGACTACTCAAAAGAAGTTGTGCTTTAAGGAAGAAAGGACAGGAGGGAGGTTAGAGGGAGGGAGAGGGGAAATGTGCAACAGTGATAATAATTTTCTCTTCAGCAGGGACGCTCATAGTTTCCAGCACTCCATCTATTTCTGTCACTGTGGCTGCCAGATAATAGTTCCAGTATAGAAGCACAACACCATTTTAGGAATAGCTTATGCTTTCAAGTTTTGGCAAGATGTCTTTCAGTTAAGATAGTGTATAATTACATTGTAGATGAGCCATTGGATCTTTACATGAGTTTTTCATTTCTCAAAAAAACCATCGGCTTTCTGTATGCTTCCTTGCTGCAAGCATGCGAGAGAATGGTGCATGACTTCAGTTCTCTCTGTGCTCTCAAGTCCAGAGATGTCTTGGACGCCAAGTGTCCCTGAGACTCATCACAGGGATGCATAAAAGTGTTGGAAAAGAGGAACTAAGGAAGGAAAGGACTAAACACTGTATTTTGGAATTCAAAACGATGTTGGAGGAGAAAAGAGACAACTTCTTTTTTCCCTCCACAAAGATAACCTCTAGGGCCAATGGAGTTGACTTTAGGAAGCAATTCATTGAATCAACTTCATCACTTAGAAAACTGCCTTACCATGGACTAGACACATTGCTTTGAGAGTACAGACATTCACTAACCTTTAGACACTGCTAGAAAGAAATCATCAGAAAAGTACAAGCAAAAATAACTAGAATAAAAGCAACAAAACAACCTCTGTTATGCCTGTCCACTCTACCCAGCATGATTCCCTCTGAGAATGAATAAGCAGCCCCTAAAGTGTCAGAATGGCTGACGATGACTGTTGTCTCATTTTGTTTCACTTGAAAGAATCTGAGGTCCTTTATAGCTCTTCCACATATGTCCCCATGAATCATGAGTCCTAAAAACTCATTTGAAAAAAAAAATCTCCATTTTAGTTCATCCTATTGGTGTATTTGTAAGGCAAAGGTGTCTCTGTGTCCTTTTCATACACCTGTTTTCTCCCTGTCACCTAAATGCCACAGAAAACTTCTCCAAACAAGATGCCCAAAGTGACTTTCAGGTATACGTTTTAATGCCATTCAAGGATGTCACCCAAGTACTTTGCTGGTAATGCGTTTGTTTCTATAATTAAGCTGGCTGCACTTGAAACACTCATTCAACATTTACTGTGTTCTTTCTCTGCGCAGGCACTGTGATGGGTTTTAAGAATACAATGTGGAAAGTGCAATGTCCTCCCTCAATTAGAAAAGACAAACAGCTAAATGGTATAGCACAGTGTGGCAGAAGCATAACAGGGCACCGAGAAAACCTAGAGAGGAATCTCCAAATAGCAAAGCCCTTCCTAGATGAGGCAACATCAGAGCTGTCTTGAGATCAACTGGGCATCAGCCAGACCAGCAAGATGGCATAGAGAGAAAGCGGACTCTGGGGGGGTGGGCAGTCTGAAGACTGTGACCTGTTCAGGGAATTCCATGGCAGGCTGGAATTCAAGGTTATGTGAAGAGCTAAAACTTCGGAAGAAACAGCAGTGAGACCCTGGTGTGTTTAGAGTGCTAAGATAAAGAAATTTAATTCTTTCCTGGAGATAATGGGAGATCCTGTAGTACTTTTTAATGGGTAGAGATGTAGCATGATAAAATTTGCGTTTTAGAAAGATCAATCTAACAGCAGAAGGGAAGTGTGCGGGTACTTACTGAGGGTGTAGTCAATGTTTTTGTTGTAATTAGGTTTGTCTGATACCCTGACCAGAGCATTACCAATACTCTCACATGAGAGTACTTTGATAGGGTGTAACACGAGTTTGGTTGCTCTTTAGAGTTTCTGGGAAAGCATTTGTTTTGAGCTGTGGTTTCCTCACTTAATGACCTCCAAACTAAAAACAGGAATGCCAACAAAATTAATGACTGGCAAGAACAGCCTAATTGTGTAGCTTTTATCTTTTGTTAATGCCACTAATAAAGGACAATTTTGCTTCAATTACACATTTTTAAGGTATATATACAAATATATTTAAGGTAATTATTGGGCTCCATTACTTTTTCACTTAAGAAAATAAATTTGGCATCTAAATTCTTATGTATATTTTATGTCTCTATAGCTCATTAACTAGTGAAAAATAGTAACTGTACTCTTGGACAAATATCCAAAGAATATGAAATCATCAACACAAAAACCTGTATGCTCCACAGTGCTCACAGCTGCATTATTTATAACAGCTAGGACATGGGAGCAACATAAATGTCAACTGATGGACAACTGGATCAAGAAGATACGGAATATCTAGAAGAAGATATGGAATATTATATAGTCATAAGAAAGGATGAAATGCAGCCATTTTCAACAAAATGGCGGAAATGTGAGAGAATTATGTGTAGCAAAGTAAGTCAGAATTACATTGTATCTCTAAATTATAACTCTAGGTTGACAGAACTTATTGGGAAAGGATGCTAAACACAAATACTGGACATTAACACTGCAGACAATTCAATAACATAAAACACTTTAAAAATCAGTGAATTGCAATAAATATCTGAGGGCACTGAGGTTAAGAGGGTGAAGGAAGGAAAGGAATAGGAGATAAAAGGGGTTGGGGGGCATAAAATAAAAAGGAGTGGAAAGAAAAAATAAAGTCACTGCAGATGAAATAATACATAGAGAAGATATCTAAAGGAATTTGTGAGTAAGTTATAATTAAAAGGTGAATTTAGCCAGGTTACTGGATAAACAGCAATAAACAATTAGAAAATGTTATCATCTACAAAAACTTCAAAATAAAAAGTATCTAGGAATGAATCTTATAAAAGACCAAAAAGACCACTACATAAAAAACTGTAAGACATTATTTTGAAAGAAGTTTAAATTGTCCTAATAAATGAAAGGATGATGCTCATAAACTTGTAAATTCAGCATTTAAAAATAAGAATTCTGCTTCAAAATTTTATCTTTTTTTATATATTTTTATTGTTATTTATGTCTTTTACATTTTGTATTCCCCTTAGGTAACCCACCACCAATTCACCCGTGATCCATCTCCGTGGTCCCTTGTGTTCTTTTCTACTCTATTTTGTGTCCTTATCTTCCCCTCCTGCCCCCCTCCCCACCCACTGAGTGTCTCTCTCCTATTTGGTTTCCTTATAGTCCTGTTATAAGTAAAACCATTCGATATTTTTCTCTTTCTTTCTGGCTTATTTCACTGAGTATGAGCCCCTCTAATTCCATCCATGTCGCTGCAAATTGCATGTGTTTATCTTCTTTGAATGCTGAATAGTATTCCATTGTGTATATGTACCACATCTTCTTGAGCCAATCATCTATTTTTGGACATCTGGGTTGCCTCCATACCTTTGCTATTGTGAACAGTGCTGCAATGAACATACGGGTGCATGTATCCTTTTGGATTAGTGTTTTTGTGTCCTTTGGGTAGATTCCCAAAAGTGGTATTGCTGGGTCGTATGGAAGCTCTATGTTTAGCAGTTTGAGGAATCGCCATACAGCTTTCCATAGTGGTTGGACCAGTTCGCATTCCCACCAGTAGTGTAGAAGAGTTCCTTTTTCTCCACATCCTTTCCAGCACAAAATTTTATCTTTAGAGCCAATATAATCCCAAACAAATTCTCCATGGGTCATTTGGTGGAAATGGAGACTGATTCTAAATTTTTTTGGAAATACAACCAAATACACCAATCTGATTTTGATACAAAAGAAAAAAGCTGAAAGGACCTACATTCCCAAATATCAAGACTAATATCAATATTTTAAAGTTTTTAATTCTGGGCTGTGTCTCTCATCTCACTATTCCAGACTTTTTCTCTCACCATCCAGCTGGTATGTGTGAGAATGTGCACACACGTTTGGTTTTTTTAAATATATTTTTATTTATATATTTTACATCATTGTATAGTCCCCATAGAATTCCCACCACCAGTCACCAGTTCAATATGTGTGTGTGTGTGTGTGTGTGTGTGTGTGTGTATTTTTTTTAAGCTGCTCTGAACATTTGTGTTCAATCTTTGTGTGGATATGCTCTTCATTTCTCTTGGGTGAATGCTTATGAAAAGAATATAGTCCAACGGAATACTGGAATACAGGTGTATATTTAACTCTAAGAAAGTGTCCTCCAAAGTGGATGTCAATTTACACATCCACTGACAATTTATGAGATTTTCAATTGCTCCATAACGTCTGCAATGTTTAGTGATGTCAATCTTATTTCATTCAGCCATTTTAAAATGAGTATATAGTGGTATCTCAGGGTAGTTTTCACTTGCATCAATTAATTAGTTAATTAATTTCATTGGCATTAATAACGTGAACATTTTTGTGCATTTATTTATGATTTGTATATTTTCTTTTTTAAAAGCATTTTGTTATAGTTGTTTTTTTTCCTTTTTATAGTTTTATTTTTCTTTCTGAAATAACTTAATCTGTTGTAGTCCAGTGTATTTTTATAATTGTATAAGCACAACATAAGTAGACAAGGAAATCTCCTACAAGAAAAAAAAAATAGCCAAATCTAAATTGCCTTTGAAAGATCTCTTTCTGTATGGATTGTTCCATTCCATTAGCCTGGATCCTTTCACTGGGTGCCCAGTTGAAATGGTGTCACTAGTACTCTTGCATGACGTGGATTTCCTGGTAAATATTTGCTTCCTTTTCTTTTCATGAAGCTGTGCCATGAAGTATCCTTGCATACTCAGTATTCTCCTATTTCTGTTCTCTAGGATCAATCTCTTTCCAGGAAGCAAGTTTGTAGTATGAGAGTGAGTGAGTAGTTACAAGTATATGCAACAAACACACGGACCTACTAAAAGCACCATTGTGTCCAAGAAAAGCTCTATATTTCTGTGGTATTCTAGGAGGTATTATGACCCAAGGTTAAAGTTCCAGGTCATTCAGTTTTAAATATTGACTTTATTCCCCTGGAATTCTCATACTAATATAACATTGTGCTTTAGTAAAGGCCTATACCGCCCCACTCCAGTCATTCTTTGTCTTAAACTGGTTTACTATTTAACCTGTTTTGACTGTCACTCAACTCACACATTTTTTTTTATTGTTATTTATGTCTTTTACATTTTGTATTCCCCTTGGGCAACCCACCACCAATTCACCTGTGATCCATCTCCATGGTCCCCTGTATTCTCTGCTCTTCCATTTTGTGCCCTTATCCTCCCCTCCACCCCCCACCCCCCACCGCTGAGTGTCTCTCTCCCACCTGGCCTCCCTATAGTCCTGTTATAAGTGAAACCATTCGATATTTTTCTTTTTCTTTCTGGCTTATTTCACTGATCAATTCACACATTTTATTAAAAGAAGTAATCCAAAAAAAAATGTACAAGATTCACAATTATCAGTGGAAAATTTTTATTTCTAAAGGAGAAAACATTTTTATCTCAAGATTATAACTGTAGGTTGTCATTGTTTATTGGGAAAAGAAGTTAATATACAAAACCCACTTTGGCCACTGTTTTTCAGGAGGAAAAAAATGAGAATGAAAAGGCAGGGCATCATTCAGAATCTACCACAGGCCATGCCAGGGAAGGAGGTGAAATCCTGCCAGGCTGCCAAGCAGTAAGTTCCAGAAGCCTTTTTTCATTTGCAGCTATTCATGTGGTAAGAATCACCATCACTTTTCTCTGCTGATAAATATGCCACTTCAAAAACATCTGTTTCAATAGACCAAAGAAATGAGAAGAACTAAAAACATCTCTGAATGGTGATAATGAGAAAAGGAAGATGAGCAGAAACTAGAAGAAAGTTTGCAGGAAGATTTAGGGAGGCTGACACATTTATTCACTCTTAAGAGTCAACCAACCCCAAAGTTTCCTCATTTTCCTTCCCTGAATTCAGTTCCCTATTCATTCTGAACTGTGTTGGTATGATTATCCAGAAAAGCAGAAGCTCATTCATGCAGCAAAATCACAGGAATTCTACCTTACTAGAAACAAGGTATGTTTTAGTAAAATAAGTCCAAAGTTACCTTTTCCTCCCACTTCTGCTATTAACTTTTTCTTTTATAATGACAGAAATAAACAAAAGCAATTTCAGGGGAATAAACCTACAAAGTATAGCTCATAAGATGCTAAATTAGCCCAGTTCCCTTCCTTGAGATTAATTCCATCACATTCCATTATGTTCTCTTTTCACTCTTCTTCCCTCTACCACTCCCTTCCTGAATGTCTGAGGAGAGAAACCTTATATTGTGAAAAAATAAACACAGATGTTTAAAAATAAAAAGTAAAAAAAAAAAAAAATAAGAATAATTCCAGAAGAATTATAGCACTAAAAGACAACCCCCCAAAAAAACTGTGAGAAACTTCTATGGTGACTTGAAGGTGCTATTTGGACTGTGTAAGCAGGGGGCAGTGCACACCCAAGGTCTAGGACCAAAGGTAGCCCAGTTGAGCCCTGGAGGGAATGGCAGGAAAGGAAATGTTACTCTGCTATTGCTTCCCTGCTCTCCACTGCCTTCAGGCTCACTGTGCCACTCTTATGGCTCCCGGAACTCCAAAGGTCAAGGGATCCTAGAGAGTTAAGTCAGGGCTGTTTGCCACACCCTCTGGCTTCACTAAGTTCCCACTGATTTTGAAGACTGTGAGAAAAGGGGGAAAAACAAGCAAGGCGGGCACGCAGGTTGGGATTGGAACGCACAGTCTCGGGTCATGTCCCGTTATCTATAACCCAGTTGCATGGCCACACCTTTCCAAGAGAGACGCTGGAAAATAGGGCCCACTTACAATTCCAGAGAGGAATTGGGTTTGATGGAGAGCCAGCCAACCTCTGCCAAGGCCAGAAAGAGGAATCATGTCATGCATATTGGTTTTCCTTTTAAGTCTTTTGTTTCTACCCTATTGAGGGTAGAAATGGAACGCTGTATATTAAAGTGGCTTGGGAACTTTATAATATGTTCAAAAAGGAGATGCAATCAACTTGATCATGAGCTAACCTACTAAACATTCTGATTAAAAATGAGATGATTCTCAAGGAGATTATGCTGAATGAGAAAAGCCAATTCCACAAGGTTACATACTATACAATTCCATTTATAAAACATTCTTGGGATGACAGAATTAGGAGATAAAGGACAGATAATGGTTGTCAGGCGTTGCAGGGGAGATAGAAGTGGGATGAAAATGGATAGAAAAAGAGCAAGACAAGGAGCTTTGAGATGGTGGCAGCACTATTCTGTATTTTATCTGTGATAATGGATGCACAAAGCACCACACATAATAAAATTGCATAGAACTAAATGCATATACACACCCCATTATAACCACAACTGGGGTAATCTGAAAAAGATTAGTGGCATATCTATGCTAATCTCCTTGTACTGCAGTTTTGCAAGATGTTTCTTTTGAGAAAAAATGAGTAAATGGTACACAGGAACCTCTGTAATTTCTTATAATGTAAATCCACAATTATCTCAAAATAAAAGTTTTAATTTTAAAAAGTGGGACACAGTCTTTCAGCTGAATGAAACTGATAATAGGCTGGGCTTAACTGTCCTTGCCATGGTGGGTTTTGTCGACGTGGCCTATTGAGTATTTATCTCTGGGGTCCTTCTACTTGGTCTCACAGCAGTAGGAAGGAAGGAAGAAATGTTCACGGGTGTATAAGATCAGCCTCCCCAAAAGTCTTCACACAGATATTTTCCAAAAGCAGTTTTTCTATAATACATGTCACTTTGACATGTAGAGCTAAGGTCAACAAAGACACTGTGACCTCAGGAGAGACTCTTAATTAGCATTACCTGTAAGATGAAGACTACTCAGATTTAGGATCATCTCCAGAAAAAAACCTGTTGTCAGAGAAACCTATGTTACAGCAGGACAAACATCTAGCGATAAGGCTTGGTCATATGAAGTCATTCCCCGGTCATGTGAGACTACCGCCTCTCTCCCCAGGCCTCTATTCCATTTCCAGCTCAAGATATAAACCCTCACCTTGCCCCATTTAAGCTAGAATTTACAGCCATGTAAATTTATAGCCATGTAAATTCTCCATACATATGTAGTTAAATTGGTTCTTTTTTTCTCCTACTAAACTGTCTGATGTTAGTTTGCTTGCTAACCCACCCAGAGAAGAACCCAAAGGGGAGGGGGGAATTTTCCTCTGTGCCCCAACAGCTGTTTACCTTGTGTGATGGCTTTGGAGAGAATCCAAGTGAAGCTTACAACCAGTGACACCGGTGCTTGGTGAAAACTAGAGAAAGAACCTAGGCCATACCATGCTGGAATTTCTCAAGATCAACTGGAAAAACCGAGATGCCAGCAAATGGTCATCACACTGACAAGAAGAGGGAACAAGAATCCCAGGGGATGCTACTAAAGGTCATGTTTACTGGCCACGACCCCTCAAGTCCCCTAAGTCTTAGGCACTTTTCCTCTCCTTTTTCAGCTCATCCTCAGAAGTTGGTTTCATTTCAGGTAATTTCACTAGGCAGGCTGCCCCGGAAGATTTTGAAAGAAGGAAATTCAGTGTTAGGTGTGAGCTGATGGAGTCGCTGATGGACAGACAGACTGTCACAGTGATCCTGTTGCAGTGTATAGTCATATCCCATCTAACAACAAAACAATTTGCATATTATTAACATTTCAAGTTTATTTTCAACATAATTGTCATTCAATTTCCTGCCAACCATAAATCACTTTGTAATAGCTTTGGGGTGGAGGGGTGGGTAAGGAGCTGGACCTGTAGTACATTATCACTTATTGTCTGTCAGCACCAGCACATTCATATAAGTGAGTGTGTCAAAAGCTTTTCCATCTTTTCATTCTGTATTAATAAAAAAGAATACTTGGGGTGTCTTTTTATTCAGGCATTACCATCACATTCACCAGCACATCTCATCTCTCTCTGTAGGTGAGGGCTGGGACTTACTTCCCTTTCCCTACTATTAAAATACTTCCGTTAAAATACTTTTCCTTTTTTAAAAATACTTTCTCTCTGGTTATAAGCACAAGCTTGATGTAGTTCAGGTAGCTGAAAGAGGTAAATGCTAATACAAGATCCAACTCCCAGAACTATTTAGGAACGAAACTCATCCCCTGCTAGCTATTTCCTGTCCAAATTTACAAGGAGAGTTGATTTACAGAGGAATTAACAGGAATAGTAGAAAATACTGATAGATTAATATGGATAAAGCACTCCGCTTGCCACAAATAAACTATTCTTCATTGTTCATGGTGGTAATTTTGCTGCTTAAAAATATTGTCTAGTGCTCTGGAGTTCCCTCATGAGCAGTGCGAGCCTCCCTGCAGTAGGACTTCCGCAATTAGTGTTTTTAAGACATCCTAAATCTTGGCACATACTCTGTAAGATTTTTTTTTAATGACATTTGAACCTACACGGTATCATAATATCTTCTATTATTGAATGTAAAAAGAATGCTTTTTCTTTTTTCCTTCAAAAGAGCTTTGTTGAGTTTTTAGACTCTGGCTTGGGGACTAGAAAGAAGAAACTGTTCGCTTAAATGGTTCCCTATTAAAGGGAAAAGAGACACTGAGGGAATCACAAAATGCTCTACACTTGATGGTGATATTGATTCTTCGGAAATGTACATGAAATTGTCAGATCTTGAGAAGGGAGTGGATCAGTACCCCTGTGCTGTCCAGCGAGGGAGTTTTCCCTTCTCCCTACCAGGACCTACACACAGTAAGGGGGACTCGGTGATATCCCCGACCAAGCCTCCCAGCACAGGAGCCCCTGCTCTGTCCACCTGGTGAACCAAAGGCCAGCCAGGGTGGGTGTGACCCCTCACCACCTGTTCTCCCTGCAGAACTGAGAAGTGGCTGAGCTTGGTCCAGTGCTGGTGTGAAATAAGAACAAAATGAGTATCCTTACTAGATTTGCAGCTAATTTTTGAAATGTATCACACATGGCTTGATGAACAGCCCAGACCACTTCTGGGTGTGCCTGTGGCTCTGGGCCATCTACCTTTATACTCTGAGGACTAGGTGAGCTTCCTTCCTTTTCTTTGCTCTTAGCCCCTGTGCTCACACATTTTCCTGAATGAAGAATCAGAAGTGAAGAGCTAAAACCTGTGGCTTTAGACTTACCTCCCCTAAAACCCAGCTCCTCTGAGTACATGGATTTCCACTACCTGAATTCACTGATGTGTAACGGAAGAGTATTTTATGTTTTCATTCCCATCCCCTTCTCCACCTGCCACCACCAGCCTTCCCCACCATGACAAGTCCCCAGGGACAGAAGGAAAAAGGAGACTAGGGGTTGGGTAGTATCTGGTGGTATCTGAGTGAGGTGGGAGGTTGAGACAGGCCAGGGGGAAGCTCAGAGCTTCCCATGTCATTTTTTGGACTCAGCATGGATATGACCTTCTAGGTAACTCCCAAGATACACTCACACTAACCCAGGGTGGTGGCATCATTATGAAAGCAGCTACTGAACTATCATTAGACATTAGACAAAGGATAGCTATAGTTTAGATCCATGGAGTCTCCCTTGGCTTCTCAAAGGTCCCCCATTCTGACTGGAGAGATTACAGCGGTGCCTAGCTGAGGGTCACAGGATGTCCTCCCAAGCAGAAACCACAAAGGAGTTACAGCCAGACCTCAGCAGGGTCCATGGAGCCACAGGAGTCGAGCAGGGCCACGCTGGTGTGGAGGGACAGTCACAGACCTTGGCTAGAGAGGTCAGTAAGACTCGCAGTTAGCAAGTGGACAGAGACATTGCATAGAGACAAGAGGAGCTAGAGGACAAGAACACAAGGCCCTGGACTGTCTTGGTAAGCACAGAGAAGGGAATAAAACAATCTGAAAAACTAAATATTTAAAAAATTTTAAAAGAAGTGAGTTAACTAAAAAGACTAAATTATTATGCTGGGTGGAGTCTCATGAATTGGATTATAATGAGATTCTCTTATTCCACCCTCACACCTCTCTCTCTCTCTCTCTCTCTCTCTCTCTCTCTCTCTCTCTCTCTCTCTCACACACACACACACACACACACACACACTGTCCTATCATAGACCCTGAACAGGTAGGAGGGGGCTCATGAAGGAAATCAGATCATACATAAGTAACTAAGCCACAGATCCTTTGCACACTTAGGGTGTTGTTTTTTCTGCCTCTCAAAGCTGTTTCCATTGAGGTTGGTGTTCACTTGGATTCCCTAAGGTAGGGCTACTATGTGCAGCATTTCCCCAACAGACTTGACAAGAGTCTTATAAATCCTTCAGGACTTAAATATTCTCTTGCAAGAGACTGGGCAGTACTGCTCTAGAGTGGGGCCCCAAGTCCACTTTCCATACGCAGGTGCAGTAAAGTCAATGCATCCAGCTCACTTCAGAAGAAAATGATGATTGTAAATCTAAAATGAGATTGTTCTCTTACATACTGAGATAAAAAGGTAAGGAGAAAAAACATGCAGTGATTTTTATGAAATCAGTCCATCCCCAATGAAAATATGTAAAAAAATTTTTCAAGTAAAAACTTTATGAAAGGAAAATAGAGCTTTGCAAATACTAGGATCATGGCTGCTACAAAGAAATTGTTTTAAAATAATAAAATATTTCTGTAGTGCACATAAAAAGATACATGCAATGATTAAAATTGTTAATAGAGTGTATTTTATTACCTGCTAAGCACTAGAGTCAAGAGATTTTTACAAATATTCCACAAAATACAGGAATTTTTAAAAATCGTATTGATATTGCTAATAAAATTAATTCAACTGTAAGAAATTCTAATGATCCAACATCTTATACTTCAATACCCCAGTGAATTGTAAATGACACTCAAGTACAAGGCCAGTCCTTAAATCAATTCCTGCATTAATATTTATTGTAACACTTGTAAATCTTTGAGTACTGGTTACTCTACTCAGCCTACATATAATGTAATAACTAGAATCTAAATATCAGGACAGTCCATTATTTTGCCAAAACTTCAAAGAGCGCATGTATTGGGAAAACTGTTTCCTTAAGGGAGATTTCTCCAAAGAGAGCAGCATGCATCAAATAGGATAACAATTGGTCAAACTCTTTTATTATTACAATTTAATCATGTTTTGCAGCTGCCCATGGGTTGTCTAGGAAATTACAATTACAACTTTAATCAAAGTACCAGCACTAATACTTATTCAATAATCCATTCTTCTTTGGTTATCTCTTCTTTGGTTAGCTCATTGAGATAAATACGATTAAGACAAGATAGGAAGTGGCCATTTCCCTCTTAAACTTATTCTGACCCTCAGTCTTGGTTTCCCCTATTTATTTATACTTGCACAAACATAAGTAGAGCAGTAATCATAAGCTCACAAGAAAATTCAAAGTAAGAATTCCTAAACTTTGAAATTAGAAGATTGTAATCAATATTCTAATACACAAGAATATAGGCAGCTCTACATGAAATCTTTTGGGAAATACTTGTCTGTCCAGCTCTGTAACTATCCCAGGACAGAAGCTGAATTCAGCTTGGATTCACTTAGAACTAGGCATTAGGAAATAAACTATTTCATCTCTTGAGTTGCTAAACCCCAAAGGAAAGCATAGAACAAAATGAAAAACCAAAAAGAAACAACTTTAATGAACTAATAATTCTTAGGAAACTGATGAAATCATGCATAGATATCTTTTTAGTCCAAATTTAGCACCCTATAACAATTTTTAATTTCAAATATTCTTCAAATTCTTCTGAATAGAGGTATTACCTCTACTTGCTTCTAAAAAAAATATAAAGCCAGTGTGTCTAGATATTTAAATATGGAATAAGCAGGTTTTATGCATAGTTATTCTCCAACTGATCACTGAGAAGTACTACTCAACTCTATAAAAATTGCCATGAATAAGATTCTTTCTAACATTCACTGACTTTGCATCATTTTTCTGAGAGAGAACCAACTCAATAAAGACATCATTAAAAGTCTCATCTCAATGGAAATAAGAGTAATATTTTTAACAGTAAATTATGCTCTTTATGTTAAATATTCCCACATTTCCATACAAATACCCATGTTTTACCTCTTTTTTTTCATCTCACTCATTCTAAGACATTTCCAGTCTCTCCAGTTTCTTTTAAAGTGTTGGTATCATTAGGTCCTAGTTAGTTATTATCTGTCAAATGTCAACTTCTCTTAATAATTCCCAAAAATATCATGACTTATTATATGACCCTAGAAGATTAACACCTGGATGGCAATCTGTGAATCCCTTTTGACTTGGCTTTAAATAAATTAACTGTACAGTGAAATACACATCCTTTAGGTCAGTGTTGATAAAGATGTTTAGGTCAGAAACTCCCATGTCCTTGGCCTTAGTATGGGTGAGTCAAGAGCAGTTGTTGCTGTCAGGTCCAGGACAAGCGCTATCTGGACTACAGAGTGAAAGACACAGGAAGCTTCCAGTCAAGTGAATGAGACAGGCATTCCTTCATGCAACGAGGTAATAAGAGAAAGGTACTGCATGTGCTGTTTGGAGTACAAAGTCTACTATTCTGAAACCTAGCTCTTTTATTTCCAGTTCTATGACCTTGAATAAGTTTTCCAAAGACCCACATACATCTATTTCTTCTTTGGTAAAATGGGGATGATAAGAATATCTACCTCATAGCTTTGGCAATGACTATATAAAATAATGTACATACACAGGTTAGCATCATGCTTTTATACCCCCAGTAGCTACTATGTGTGCATATTGTATGTATGACTATTTTGTGCCAGGTATTCTGCTAAGGTTATACAAGACTGTGATGCAAGGCAGAATAAAAAAAAAAAAAGTTAAACTGAGGATCAAGAACAGACTTTGAGAATGAATCAACCTCCCCCAGTGTGTGTGTGTGTGTGTGTGTGTGTGTGTGTGTGTGTGTGTGTGTGTCAGTAGCTGGGTGTCTGTGTGCAGAGTCAGAACTAACCTCAGAAGGTAAGAAGTTCAGAGTCTATAGGTAGAAGCAAGATAAATGCCTTTGTGTAAAGTACCAAAGAGGAAGCAAGGAGGCATCCAAGTTGTATTATATGAAATCCTCAAACCTGATTTCTGTACACAATTTCATTCTTCCCAAATCATACAGACCTCCATATATAGGGTTGAATGTGACTCATAAGTCTATAGGGGAGGACGGGGGGATCCCTAGTGGCCTGGGGTTAAGTCTCAGCATTATCACCACAATGGCCCACCCTGAAGCAAGGGCCTCAGTTCTGTCCCCACCCAGGGAGCTAACCCACACATGGCGCAGCAAACCCTTCCTGTCTGACCACTGCTAAGGAGAACAGTGGTAAGACAGGAAGGGTTTGCTGCTCTATGTGTGGGTTAGCTCCCTGGGTGGGGATAGAACTCAGAATTTCAGTAGATCTGCCTGTTCTGCTCCCCACTCTGTCTCTGAAACCTTTCACCCCGTGCACCTCTGGCCTACACCCCAGTTCTCTATACAAAAATTAATAAATAAAATAAGTCTATAGAGGAATTGAGAAAAATCAGTAAGCACAAAAGTTTTCTAATAAATTAGAACCTGTAAAACTTTATGGGAAGCAGGTGTTAGAATCCCATCTTACAGAACATGAGCCTAACGAAAAGGGTTATATGGACTATTGTGAGGTTATCTGTCTGCAAGCAATGGTGGGAATGTAATCACATGCTCCACAAACTAGACTATGATCACCCTCTAGTTGTTAGGATACTGCATCTATACATCTACTTATAATTTTATATTCCTCCTTTCATTTCATTCTTCATGGAAAGTTAATGTATTGCAACTCATTGGCAGGCAATTTATTTTGTGAAAATAAACTAGTGAAACAATAAAATCTGTGAATGTGAAAAATATCTCAAACATATAAGCAGGTTTATTATACATCGCTGGAAAATATATCTCTTACATGAAGGCATTCGTAAATTGAGCTAACTTTTCTGTGCAGCCTTTTGGAAATATCCTTGTACACAGTCATTCACTTTCAATATCAGAAATCACTGGGAATAAGTAGGTAAAAATTATTTGTACAAGTAAAGAAGTATTTATAGGTAGCCAAGTGATAACTAGTACAAAATAAGACCTTTTTGAAGAAATAGATGAGAAGACGGGGGAAAAAGGCGGGGCGGGAGGTGAGACAGAGAAGAAAGAAAAATATAAAACAGTAATTTAAAGACAACATTTAAACAGACCCTGTAACCAAAAATGACTGAATTAAAGGACACCGATAGTCTTGATTTCTTTCAACAACTTTCAGTAGATAACTTTCTAAGAAAGTGACAGTCAATTATTTAATATTAGTCTATAACCTGGAAATTTCTTTAGGATTTTTAAACTTAATTTTTAAAGTCGTGGACTGAGGTACCATGAAAAGACTCAATACAATTTTCTTTCCTTAAGCACTGCGATCAGTTCCTCTTTTATCACATCATTTAATCTCAGTGCCAAGTTTTGATGGTATTGCTAAGATTCACAATCTGCATGGGCAGTGGATGGTCAAAACACAGTTATTCTCACTCCACTGCAATCCACCATGTTCTGAACATGCGTCATTAACAGACACATTGCGGTGTGCTGTGAGGGTCAGTTGCAGCCTCTGTGGGTGTCTGGGCTGGGCCAAGGCATTCAAGGACTGGACGTCAGCTCCATGACTTCAAGAAGCAAACACTCTGACCTTGCAGGATAACTTCATTTAGTCCTCAACGCAAATCGATGAAATTATATTGTTTCTGTTTCACAAATGCAAAAAAAATACTTTATGTGACTTTTCTATGGTCACATGCCTAGAAAGTTATGGCATTTGACTCCAGAGACTGTGCTTTTAACTATTACGTTATTCAACTAATAAAGCAGACTGAATGGTTTAAATACTAAAGTGATTATGTTCCTACTTAGCTTAGCTGATCTCTTTGAGCTAAATTATTCTAAAATTTCAATATGCTTATTTCCCAATTCAAAATTAGATCCCAAAGGTCTTACCCATTGTTAAGGATACTGGCATCCAATGAATGAGCTGAAGCACTAACGAGAAATATTAGTAGCAAGGGACTGTATCCTCAATAGTTGACACACTTTAACTCTGAGTTTATCAATTAACCAAATTTATGCAAAATCAAATCTTTTTATTTTCATTTCACTGATTTTGTCAACTAACTGTTGTGATGTTTTATAAATACATTATAATAATGTCAAGGTACGAATTGAAAAATGACAACAGACTGAGATATTCTGGCCATTATTTATCCATTAAAATGTACAGTTTAAAACAACTTCTTCCAAACATTACTATGATGCTCTTCTGTATGTAAAATTGGTGAGACCAGTCCCGAGTTATTCAACAAAAAATACAGGGGTTGCTGAGAAGGTATTTTGTTGTTGTGACTAAGTCCACAATATGTTGACTTTAAATAAAGAAGATTATACTAGATAATTTGGGTGAACTGGATGAAAGAATTTAAGAGTAGAACTTCAGAGACTTCCCATCTCACCCAGGAACCCACTGAAATAACCACTAAACCTTAAAAAGCCGACGTTATCACTGAGAAATAGGAAAATGAAACAAAGACAAAATAACTTCCAAAACATGTGGCTTAAACCCTCTTGCCGGTTACTCACATGACTAATTTGGTCACATAGCAGGACAGAGTCTAATGATAAGAATTAACACTGGGTCAAAAAGACAAACAGGAAACCTGGAATCCGAGGGCAGGAGTAACGCAGCAGGTGACAAATTAAAGATGTGACTATGGAGAAACGGAATAGCAGACGGAAGACACCAAAATCTGAATAGGACGAGGGGTGGGGTGATTTCGGTTTTACAGGCCCCCCAAAGTGATCAAATCAAGCCTGGGACCAAGACAAGAAAAGCCTGGAGGAATTTCAAGGGATGGCTTTGGGATCTCTTTTGAAGAATCAAGGGCAAACTGATATTCATCTTTACACAGCATTCTCACATTAGAGCCTCATAAAACCAGTACAGTAATGGCTAGTGAGCAGTATTTGAGTGTGTGTTTGTCATCTCTGTGCATGAGCACAAAGAGCAAAGGTTTTCACAAGGAACTTGCACAATCCATGTCCTTGTTCTCTTTAGCTTGCTATCTTCCATGTCCACGACAGGGCTGTATGCCAGTTAAATGCCCAACAGTTATATTTTTAAGCCAGCAATTATCCTCATTCCTTCTCATTACACTCCATACAGTTAGCTTGTATCAGGTCCAAGGCAAAGAAAAGTCTGTACTAGCTAAAATAAATTCATATAAACATAACTCAGATTGGCTCAAAAATCACTCATGATTTTTAAGAAGTTCCAACATGATCTACAGGTCAGAGTCCAAGTTGGTTCTATACCAAGAATGAATCAATTACAAAATATTTCCACCACAGCTAGAAAAGAAGTCAAAGATCAAGATCTTAATTAAAAGACAGTTTATTCTAAAGATTATCTTTGGAAAGCCCTATCATATCAAGGCAAATATAATAGTTTGAATTGCATGAAGATAAAAAAGTACAGGCTGAAAAGAAAAGCTTTATGAAAAGGGGCGCAGGAAAGAATACGGCAATTCTACATCTAAATGTCAACATATTCCTTGCTTTTTCTACTTGTTTATTAAATATGGGTGCTGATATTAGCTATGGTCATAAAAGGAATCTAGTGAAAGCAAATAGCAGGCTTAGCATGATACCTCTCAGTCTAATCATAGACCACTCACTCAAAATACATGTTTCCAAAGCAAGGAGAGTAGATTAAGCAAATTTTTTCCCTTTCTCCCCCATTATCCTCTATCTTCTCCAATCAGCACAAAGGTTGAACACGAAACTACCAAATAAAGTGGTTGCCTCAAGAACAAGCTCAGTGAAAGATGCTACGTCATGTCAACAAATACAACTAATGGTTATGTCAAGTTTCCTTTTTTTTTCTGTTGAAATGCTGCCTTTTAACATCAATAGTAGCAGGAATTGCTGTCCATTTGAAAAGTGTTTGGAAGAGAAGTCGTCAGTTTAATTGTGAAAGAAAGTTGCTATAGGCAAACCTGGTTTTATTGTGCTTCATCTTATTTGGCTTTGCAGACATGGCACCATCCATAAACTCAAGGTCTGTGGCCACCCCATGGTGAGCAGGTCTACCAGCACCATTTTCCATGTGCTCACCTCGTGTGTCTTTGTGTCATGCTTTAATAAGTCTTACAAGCTGTCATCAAGCATCTCTACTTCAAGTCATAAACTAGAAATGATTAAGCTTAATGAGCCAAAGTCTAGACCCCTTGTACCAAACAGTGAACACAAAGGAAAAGTTCTTGAAGGAAAGTAAAAGTGTTACTCCAGTGAACACATGAGTGATGAGAAAGGGAAACCACTTTATTGCGCATATAGAGAAAGTTTCGGTGGTGCTGATTGAAGATCACAGCCTTAAGTCAAAGCCTAATCAAAGCAAGGCCCTTGCTCTCTTCAATTTTATGAAAGCTGATATCGGTGAGGATGATGCAAAAAAAAAAAAAAAGTTGGAAAAAGCTAACAGTTGTTTCAGAGATTTTAAGAAAAGTTGTGCAAGGAAAACAAAAGCAAAAATAAACAAATGGGACTACAACAACAGATTTTCAATGTAAGTGAAATAGCCTTATGTTGGAAAACGATGCCAACAAGGGCTTTCAGAGAGGAGAATTCAATGTCTGGCTTCAAAATTTTAGAAAGCTGATACAGCTGGTGACTTAAAGTTAAAGCCAGTGCCTTATTTGCCACTGCAAAAGTCCTAGGGCTCCTAAGATTATGCGAAATCTAGTCTGCAGGTGCTCTATATGAAATAACAAAGTCTGGATGATACCACATCTGTTTACAACATAGTTTACTAAATATTTTCAGCCCAATATTGAGACCTACTGCTCAGAAAAAAATGATACCTTTCAAAATACGATTGCGTACTGACAATGCAGTCAGTCAGCCAAAAGCCCTGATGGAGATTAGATTTCCACGCCTTCTAACACAACATCCATCCTTAGCTTACATCATGGAGTAATTTCAACTTTCAAGTTTTATTATTTAAGAAACACATTTCATAAAGCCCTAACTGCCACAGACAGGATAGATTTGTGCAAAAGTCAATTGAAAATCTCCTGTCATTCTCGACACCATTAAGAACATTTGTGATTCCTGGGAGGACGTCAACATTATTAACAGAAGTTGGGAAGAAGTTGATTCCAACCCTCATGTATGATTCTGAGGGGTTCAGACTTAAGCGGAAGAAGTAACTGCAGCTGTGACAGAAATAGCATGAGAATGAGAATCAGAAGTGGATCCTGAAGAGGTGACTGAACAGCTGCAACCCCATGCTAAAATGTTGAGAAATCAGGAGTTTCTTCCTGTGGCTAAGCAAAGAAAGTGATTCCTTGAGATGGAATCAACTCCTGGTGAAAAGCTGTGAACATTGCTGGAATAAAGGACTTGAACTATCACATGAGCTTAGTTGCAAAAGCAACAGGGTTCCAGAGGACTGATGCCAGTTTTGAAAGAAGTTTTACAGTGAGTCAAATGTTATCAAGCAGTTTTGCAGGCTAAAGAGAAATCTCTCATGAAAAGAAGAGCTGATCACAGAGGCAAACTTCATTGAAGAAATTGCCTGAAGGGGGAGAAAAGAGCACAAGGGACTATTGTAATGGTTCATGGGTGAATCAGTGGTTGGTAACATATGGGGAATACACAATAATGAAAAAGATATAAATAAAAAAAAAAGTTTGGGGAAAAAAAAGAAGAAATTGCCTGAGCAAGCAGCGCCCTGCTCAGTCAGCAGCCAACACTGAGAAAAGACCCTCTACCAGCAAGTCATTGAGTCTTGATGAAGGTGTAAATGATTATTAGCATTTTTTAGCAAAAAATATTTTAATTAATTAATTATATGTGGGAGTTTTTAATATAATATTATCGCACACTTAACAGACCACTGTATAGTAGCAATATAAAATATAACTTTTATATTCATTGGGAAACTAAAAAATTTGTTTGACTTGCTTTATTCCAGTGACCTGAAACTAAGCCTGTAACACCTCAGATGTGATCCCATATTCCTCCGAAGTTAGGAGAGGGTTTGCTGAAAACAAATACTTTAGCTCAGAAAAACTGCTGATGTGGCAATGATGCGTCTGTCTGCCTGCCCCAAAATATCTCTGATTCACCTAATTCTATTTACTTAGTCTCATTAAAATGATGTCCATACATTCATTCATCCATTCATTCACTCACTCATTCCACTAACTTTCCAGAATCCATTTGCTACCCAGGATGGGATTTCAGGACTCCCAAGAATAAAATCAAAAAGTCAGCCTTGTTATTGTATAGATTCTGATCAGTGGGCTCTGAGCCTGTGGCATTTAATAAGATCTGCCTTATCCAATGAGAGTTATGCTTTCACAGTCCAACCTATGTCCTAATAGCCCAATCTAAATGCACCACAAAGATTATATATATTATTATACAGAGAGAGAGAGAATCTATCATCTATCTATCAATTGATCTTAGAAAGTCTTACTTAGAAACTTAGAACAATGTCTGGCAGATAATACATGCTCCATGTTATTTTTAGCATTAGTACTGTTATTGTTGACTTTTTTCAGGAAGTTGTAGGATTCCTAAAGATGGAGACTATCTCATTCATTCTTAAAATTCCTCAAAACCTAAAGGGTGATTTGCATATCTCAGACAGTAAGTGACTGACAAACAACATTGAATTACTGAATATTTTACAAAGATATCTAAAAATATCATGTCTATTATATAGCTGTAGAAAGTAAGACAACAGAAGTTAAATTGCCTACTTACGGACATAAAAATCACTGAAAGAGCCAGGAATGCAAGACATTCGTAAACCCACACTGCTGGTTCCATGCAGCATGTTCATACCATACTGCTTTCCTGATAGGAAAACTAAAGTCTTTACTCTGAGCTTATGTTTTATGTAAATATACTTCTGGTTGGACAAGGATATGGGAAAGGGTAGTTTAGACAATGTTCATTCATTCATATTGAGCAGCCCTATGCCAGACTGTTTTAGGTAAGGAAACTACAGTAAGCCAAGCAAATGAGAAGCACTTCATCATGGAACTTACAACTTTGGGGAGGGGAAGATTGGGATAAACAAAACATTACTCTACAGTAAACTGTGATAAACATGGAGCATAATATTGAGGGGCTGCTCCATGATATGCTCCTGCCCCATTTATTCATATCCGTTTGTAGAGTTCACTGGGCCACTTTTCTCTAACAATTGTTTGGTGAAGGAAAATTTATTGATTTGATGCTGAAGGGGAGTGACAATGATATTTTGCTAACAATCCCCATGCCAATATACACATATCACAGTCTTTCTAGGGAAGAATCCCACTACTACCAGGTATGGACAGAGACTTAAGTGGCCATAGGAAGGCCCAACAGCTCAAAATGAGACAGTTCTCCTGGATGGGAGAGACATCACTTCTATTCATTCACAGGCAGAGAAGGAAATGGTCCCAAACCTGACCTAGATTCTCTCTCAAATAAAACCACAAGGTAAATAAAGTTGTTTTTGGTAGAGATAATTTTCATTTGTAAATATAAATTATGTTTTGTTAGATTATGTGCTCTAAGATCACAGGGATTACTATAGAGAAAAAGATTTTCATAAGTCATCAATTTCATTTTAAGATTTTTTGAGGCATCTTCAAGATTTTATGACCTTTTTCCAATGCAATAATCACAGATGGATATTGCTCTTTAAAGTAAATTAATGTCAACCTAACTATAAATGAGTCAGACCAATGAGTCTCTGATCATTGTGGTTCATTACACTGCTAAAACCAAACTTTGGTAGTTTTAATTCTCTGACTCTATGAATAAGCCTGCAGAAGAAATATTTAACCTAGTGACATTGATTGTCCTTCTATTGTGTTTAGATAAGTTGCTTTTTCATACAGCAACTGAATGGAAAAAAAAATAACCTAACAAGAAACACAGGAAATAACACAGAAATAAATGAATAATATTCCTTTTTCCACAAATTACTATATTAAACCTGCATTAAGGACCTGGTAAGTTATTGAACCATTCATCAAAATTCTCCATGTTTCTCCCAAATAATCACATTCTTCATTAAGATACTCCTCTTCAATGTGGTACATATACACAATGGAGTACTAT
>PVIJ01000432.1:169566-294319 GCA_004024925.1 Scalopus aquaticus
AAAAAAAAAAATCTGAGAAAAAAGAAAAAAAAAAGATACTCTTCAACCATAATGCTTGATAATCAACTTGCCTTGCCAATGGTAATAATAGGTCATAAAAATAATTATTCTGTTGTTTTGGGAAAGCCTGTGTTAGAAGTGAAATATTAAATAGTTTAGATTCAAATCACTGCCTGACTTAAACACTGCAGAAATAATATTACAGCAAATAGTAGCGAGTACTATCTACAACCCCATACATCAATGATACGTATATTGAAGGCCTTTCCAATACAAAGCCCCAGGAGAATGACAAGAAGTCAAGGTGATTAGACCTCCTTAATTAGAATGTAAGTTCATTGATTGATTTATTGCATCAAACATATCCATGAGTAGCTGCTGATTTTTTTTAACATGCTCCTTTTCTATTTCAATGGTAGATATCAATTAAATATGAATCAGAATCCCCCACACCTGCACATTCTGGGCTTAAGTAAAACAGTGTTCTGGGCTTAAGTAAAACAGGGGCATTTCATGTCACAATTTTATCCCATTCTAGCTTCAGTTTGGGAAATAGAATATAACGCACTAAACAAACAATTTGTACCGAACTATCAAATCCAGGCAAAATATTCTTTGTTATGCATATAACAAGCATGTAGGCCCAGCTCAGCTCTGTAGCCGTATGTAAATCCAAGTGACTTCTTTATCCCAGAGCAAAGAGATAGAAAGAACTGCTCAGCTGTGTATGTTGCAGAGAGGAACTGGGGGTCTAATTGTGAAGACTGTGAACCTGTCAATCAGAGGTTCTCATGCCCCTAGGCCTTGAGTCTTTCTGTAGTTCTGTAGCACATGTGAGCCAGCCTTATTACCTCCCCTTTCACGGCTGTCTCCAGTTTGCTAAGACAGCACTAGCTCATGCAATTTACTATCCTCAAACTTTTGAAGGTCTGTCTACTTCTGTCATTTCTTTTTTTTTCCTTTTTTCTTGTATATTTATGCCTTCATCATTGCTTTTCTGTTATATGGAAGAGTTTTATGAAAGAACAGGAATAACCTGCCATTGTTAGCCAAAAAATCTCAACTATACTAGAAGATACCACTCCCATCTAAATCTGTTAAGCCAAGATGGCTCGTTTCTAAGGTAAGAAAGGCAGACTAACATAAACTAGTGTGAATGACATTCTTATGCTTCTCTCCTGTTCCTCTGTTTCCATGGATCAGGTTATATGCAAATAATCAGCAGCAGCTCTGCTATGATTAATCATATTTT
This sequence comes from Scalopus aquaticus, assembly GCA_004024925.1. NCBI lineage: Eukaryota > Metazoa > Chordata > Mammalia > Eulipotyphla > Talpidae > Scalopus > Scalopus aquaticus. The sequence goes on from PVIJ01000432.1 coordinate 170,819, forward strand.
AAGTGGGGCTTACAAATAAATTCCAAAGTTCACTTTTGAATATCTATTGAATTATTTACTCTCTTGAGATAGTAAAAATAGGGAAATAGCACTTAACAACAGAAATAGTTGTCATAGTAGCAGAATATACAAACTATATAAACCTGAATAGACAGTATTATTACATGTGGAGTAAAAAGAGTGAGGATGATGGAATAAAGATTACAAGATAAAAGATTACAAGATAAAAGAACCCCATTGCAAGATATTATCTCTTCTCTTTGCTCCTCTAATTGTTTAAATTCCACTGTTCTCTCTCTGACACTGCTGATTCTTCCTTCCACCTGACCTAGTTGTCTATTGAAAACTTCTGTTGACTTTTTTTCAGCTCAGTTATTGTATCATTCAGCTCTGTATTTTCTATTTTGTACTTTTTTATATTTCCAATCCATTTGCTGCATTTCTCACTGTATTCATTCTTTGGTCTCCTGACCTCCATGAGCACCTTTATGACTATTACTTTGAACTCTCTATTGGGTAAATCACTTACCTATGTTTCATTAAGTTAGGTATCCAAAGGCTGATCTTGTTCATTTGTTTGGAACATACTCCCCTGTTTCTTCATTTTCCATAACTCTCTGCTTTGGTTTCTATGCACTAGTTAAAGTAGTCACCTTTTTCAGTCTTGACAGACTGGTCTCATGGAGGAGATAAATCTCATCAAACAGTCCAACCCAAACAACCATTTGCTTCTCAAACCTTTGTGATTGTCCAACACACCACTTTTGTTCTTCCTAGTTCTCAATAGTTGAGGGTACGCCAAGACGCATTAGTGTCACAAATGGAAAGATTGCAGTCAGCACCTAGATGTAGGGTAATGGAAGCCACGCTCTCAGGCAACAGTTGGGAAACTATGCAGTCAAACTCCTTGAGGGAGAAACTGTGAGATGGGCATTTTTGTCTGCTCCCTCTGTACTGAGCCCAGGTGTATAGCCACAGGTGGTGATTTGCTATGGTCCTGTGGGACTGATGAACACAAACCCATTGACTATAAGAGCTAAGTGATATGGGGGTTCACGCCTTGGGTGGCAGCCATAAAAGTTGGGGAGATAGAGTAGTAAACAAGCTCCTTCTGAAGAGTGCTGGCAACTTGGTTTTATAGTTGAAGGGAGTCTGAGGGAGAATGTGTAAGAAGTGTCGACCAGCTCTTTTGGGCTCCAGGGAGCAGATGCATTCTAATGAAAAGCAACACATGTAGGCAACAGTTTGCAAGTATACAGTCAAACTCTTTCCAGAGAAAGTCTGGAAGATGGGCATTTTCATCAGCTCCCTCTGCCTTGAGTCCTGGGCAGACGGTCTCAGTGACTGCTTACACAACCATTGACAACTGTTTCCTTGATTTCTATTGTCTATGGGACTCCTGAATGCAAACCTGACTGGCTTTCAGAGCTATGTGATGTGGAAATGGTCCCTCCAATAGTAGCCTAAAAAAGTTTGGGTACTAGGTGTGGGGTCCAAAGCCTTCACTCCTCAGGGAGAAGGTGGGAGTTACGGGTTCCTTCTCAAGTGTATGATGCTATGCCAGAAGTGTGGTTTATGGTGTGAGTATGTCTCAGTCTTCATTACCTGATTCAAGGTAGGTGTTTTCTCAGTTGCCCTCTGCATGGGGGTGGTTACTGAAAAAGTTTCTGGATTTTTCTCAAAGGGAATTGTTCTGTATGCAGCTCTATATTTGGTGTGCTCACGGGAGGAGGGACATTTATGAGCTTCCTATGTCACCATGTCGGTCTGGATTTGATTATTTTATTTTTCTTGGTGAAAAAGCCCTCAAAAGAATAATACTTTCATTATTGATAATTACAGTATTTAACTATTTAATTATAAACTATTAGTTGGATTTTTATTTTGTAAGAGTCATTATGCCAATTATTTGATGTACATGAACTCATTTAATCACAACCATATGATATACATATTTTAATACCATTGTATAAGTGAGAGAATTATAAGTAAAAGAGGTGAACAATTTGCCAAAGTTGCACAGCTGACAGGTCATAGAGCAACCATCTAAATCTTGTTAGCCTCTGAAACTCACTTCTTAGTCTCTTTATTATATTACCTCACATACTTATAAAATTAAACATAATAAAGAATGAAAAGTGAGGGTGCCACTGATGATATTCAACTTTTCTGAAAACACCTTCTTGTGTGATGTCCTTTGTGCCTCTTGCAAATACTGAAGATTATTTCTGGTAGGCTTCATTAAACAATCCCAAGGAAATGCTCTGGAAACACCAATGGAATTGAGCTTTTAAAATATAAAATCTCATTGCCCCAAGCAAGAATACGCTCTGAAATTACAGCCAGATTTCATTTATAACTTAATTGTCCTTTTTTCTCCATCATTTGCATAGTGATACACTGTTTATAGAGTTTTAATTCTGAATTTATATTCTGGAAATGTCAATCTGGAGGCTATCATCCTACTAATTTTTCTGTATGCCTATTTTTCTGAATACGTATAAATGTTTATTTTCTTTAAGCAACATATTTCAGGGGTAAAATGTATTCCAAAGGCTTTAATACAAGCACAGGCTGCCATAAAACTTCCCTGGCATATCTTTCTCTTACAGTTAACCAAATTACATTTGGGTATTTGAAGCAAATGAGGATATAACAAAGTGATTTGGTTGGACAAAATGTATGAACTGCATCCTGTTTATGGGACATTTTTACAATTGTATAGGCTGACAGTTTGGCTTAGAGAAACAGTTGAAGAACCAAATAAAATTATTCACTCAGTGGTTTATAAGCAAAAGAGAAAAGGGGATGTTAATCTTCATGATAAAAATGTGGTGTCAATAATTAGTTCCATAAAGAAAAAAAAATCATTACAAAAGTCCTTGAAAGGATGTAAAAGACAACACAATTTATAATGACTGGCAAAGTGGGCCCACTGTTCCAAAACTGGAAGCCTCTGTCCTTTCTTTCTGTGACTCTCTCTATATAAAGGCATTTCTGTCAGCTTGGGTGCAATTTCATCAATTTTGGAGTGTACATTTGGGAAGCTATGACTAAACATAGACGAATGACATATGCTGAATCGACATGGGCAGAGCGAGGTGGGACATGGGGGTTCTCGGAGCAGCTGACGCTGAAGCTGGGGAGGGGAGGGAGGTCCCCGCAACACACTGTGAAAACCTACAGAGATTGTAAATGTTAACCCTAAAATCAATAATTCCAGTGGCAGATGCTCCAAATTGCCTTTCTGGTTTGGAATTGAGCTGCTTTTCACCTGGGCCACAGCATGATTCTAGCACATTAACACCATTGGGAAGACTTTTAAAGAACTATGGGTGCCCAGGTCCCTTCCAGTCTAGTTAAATTGGAAATCTATGGCAGTGGGCAGAGCATGAATTAGTGGCCCCAAGACACCAGCATTTTTAAAAGCTTTCAGGTGATCCTAAGGAACAGCCAGAGTTGACAATCACTAGTTCAATAGCAGCCAGAATTTATTTAATAATAGTTCACGATTCTTTCCTGAATAACATGGGAGAGGACAGCTATTATATTAAATTAAAACTTTGCTTATGAATAACTGAAAATACTTTATATGTCAACTCTTCATCTCGTAATATACTTCCAAGAAGCTTAGACACCAAAAAGTTAGAAACTTGCAGATGAGCAGAGGGATTCGGTCAAGGCAAGGTCCACCAAAGCCACTGCTTCTACCTAGGTGTCTTCTAGCAGCAAGTATAACAGTCCTGACTTTACAAGGACAATCTTTTTCTGATACTTAGGGCCCTGTTACTATGGGTTAATAGAATCCTGAGTTTTAAAATCCAAGTATGACAGTTCCTATCACCCCGGCTAGCACAGTCCTGAGGAAGAACTGATAACAGGGAAGGTAATATTGGGCCTTCGAAAAACAGGTAAAGAGACCTACTTTAATTTACTGCAAGATTCCTTTGAACTGACAAGCATTTCCCATTCCCCTTATTACATCAGTTTTTTTCAGAGTCAACCTAAGGAAGAGAAGGGATTCTTGTTGCCTCCAAGCACATGGCTGCTGGTAAATCCCTGCCTCTATTAGAGCATTTCAGACAGCTCCGATCAACAAATCAAGGAAGGCTACAGGCACCTGGTCTCTGAAAGTGCCTTTTCATTTCCTCCACTGGTCCCTCAGCTGTTCTTTCCTTTGGGGACCCCACATTTGTGTATGGGCAGAGCTCAGAAGAGAACACTGCAACTGTATTTATTCAGAAGCCTCCTCCATTCAAGGAAGTGGGCAGTTGTCCACGCTCAGTTCTGCTCCTGGAGCCCACTAGAAAGTCCAAAGTATTGAGCTTTTCCCAATGAGAAATGGCAAACTGTCATGGTGACATGATCTTGTTATCAAGATAATTTTAGTATCTAAAAGAATAAATTAAAACACAGTACCATCAGCAAAGAATGAGGAGTATAATTTACTCAGATTATATTTGTCAAGTCCATTGATATATACTCCACCTAATGTCAAAACATATTAAAGATGGGAAGCAAATGAGTGGATGGTGATACAGCACAGCTCTAAGGAAGAACCCTATCTTTGTGAGATGTCCAAAAAAGATGAAACCTAGAATTCAGTCAAGCCAACCAAAGGGCTTCCACTGTAGAGCAGGAAAAAGCAAACATCAATGTAAAATTCTCAGTGATAAGGCTACTCAGCAAATTTATAGAAATAACTTTATAGAAAATCCATCCCATATATTAGAAGTAGCTCTGTAAGAACAGACATCTCTTTAGTCTCTCTCTCTCTCTCTCTCTCTCTCTCTCTCTCTCTCTCTCTCTCTCTGTGTGTGTGTGTGTGTGTGTGTGTGTGTGTGTGTGTGTGTGTGTGTGTGAGAGAGAGAGAGAGAGAGAGAGAGAGGTGGGAGGATACGGGGAGGGGAGAGAGAGAGAGAGAGGAAGGAGAGGGAGAGAGATTCACAACTATGAATATGAAGCTTGGAAATGAAGAATTTCTTTGGTCTCACCACTAAGTGGACACTGGTGGCACTTGACTTTCTGGGGGTGACTGATGGCCAGGCTTCCCTTCTCTTCTTTGTAGGATCACTGTGAGTTAGAAGACTAGGTAGGTCTGCCTCTCTGAGAAATAAAATCCTCAAATTCTAAACTTCCTTCCCAATAATACAAGTGATTTCAGAGGGGAAAGGCAGCAAGTTAGTGATTATGTTCAGTGTCATATTTAAAATCTTGCATTTTGAAACTAAATAATCTCATTTCTGGAAGGCACATATTAGGGCAAAAATGACAATTAGTGGATTAGTCTTATATAACAAAGGCAACAAAAGCTCAAATGTTTTCTTTAATAAGGCAATGAATGAAGCTACCATCCATACATAGCTCTAGAAATTCTAAAATGTCAAAACACTATAATAGTGAAGAGTAGGCATCCTGGATAGATGGAAAGGAATAAAGAGTTTCACTTATAGGCACAAAACTCCTTTGTTTAATTGAAATCAATGCTTTTTAAAATGTCTGGCTGACACCTCTGGGCCCTGGGCATTCTCCACTTCCTTAACAAATCAACTCAGTTATTTCAGCTCAGCCCTTGCCCCAGGCCTGTGCTTCATTCACTCAGTTACAGAACTTCTCTCTTACTGTTTCAGGGCATAAGTTCATTCTCCTCTAGCCTTTGCTTTTCACACTGAAGTTCATATCACTCAAAGGAAAACCTATAAATCAGCCCTTAAGACAAGTGAAAAACAGCAATGCCAAGGTCAGAGAAGTTTCCAATGATACAAGGGCATATTCATTCACTCATTCATTTATTATTCACAAGCACTCACTCGATGGCAGGCCCAGTGTAAGGTCCTGGAAACAGATACAGCAGTAAATATGACTTAGTCCCACGTCTCCAGGTGTTTAAAACCTAGTCAGTGGCTAATACAATGAATTGAAGTTAAGACACATGTACTTGAGAGGTATTAATAAAGCACCATGGGGCTCCCAAGAACAGGGCTTAGGGATCCTTTGTGTCCAAGCTTCACTGCCTCTCTGAGAAATGAAATCCTCAAATTCTAAACTTCCTTCCCAATAATACAAGTGATTTCAGAGGGGAAAGGCAGCAAGTTAGTGATTATGTTCAGTGTCATATCTAAAATAATGCATTTTGAAACTAAATAATCTCATTTCTCATTTCTGGAAGGCACATATTAGGGTAAAAAAAAAAACCCTGCTTTATTTATACTCATTTGAATTAAACCTCCTTATGATTAAGAAAAAAAGTCCTTTTGTATCCTTAATCATCCAGACTGGAGAGCTATATCGATTGAGTTCTCTAGCTAATTACTCATGATACATTACACATTGTGTGGTTATGATCTAACACCTATTATAGAACTTACAAGCAATTTTGAAATTCTTTCAAGAATGTCACTTTGGAAGATGGGTCCATTTTGATTTAATAGAGTTATTAATCTAGCAACCTGGGGAAAAAAGTCAGTAGGCACCTAATACACTTAAAATTGGTTTGAGAGATCTCAAATTTGCAGTATCCAAAATAATTCACACTTTTTGGTCATTCCATATAGTTTTGTCATAGCTTTTTTCTTGTAAAATATCTCAAAAAAGAGCAGATCAGCTAGATAAATGAAGGTCAAAATACCAATAAGCTTAGAGCCAGAATAATTTTACTGGTGGTAAGTCTTTTATTCTGAATAGAATATTTACTCTTAGAACACAATGATATTGTCTACTCATTGTCCAGCCAAGTCACTTATGCATAATTCAATAGCCATGTAAATGCCTTAACTACTCTTTTCACTCTGTGTGACTTGAAAAGAAAAGTAGTTTAGACACCTAAATAGTTTTGTCTATATATTGTTGATATTCATTTATGAAGTTGACAGTCTGACAAGAAATAAAAGAAAACAAGCATTAAAAATAACGCCCTGCCTTTTTTTTTTAATAATTAATGATATGAGCTTTGCTGAAATCTAGAAAGATAGTATATTGCCAGAGAACACAAAATATACAAGCATCTTATACGAGACAACTAAGAGGTATACCTGAGAATTGAGAAAAACACAGAATTTGTAAGGGGAAAGAATTGGTGGGGAAATGAAGAATGTAAATAAAGATTTGGAAGAGTAGTTTCAGAAACTGTAAGGAGCAGTTCTCATTCTGCCTGACTCATGGCCATGCCTAGGACTGAAATGATAATTATCTCTTCTCTACCAAATGGATTAACGATATATGACAGAAATGGATCAAAATAATAGAAAGGAAGGAAGCGGTAAAACGCAAGAGAGATGTGACAAAGGTTGATGCAGAACTGAAGTCATCTAGAAAGATAGAGACTATTGGCAACTCCCAAAGAACAGTTCCCTCAGGATTAATTGAGATTCACGGAGAGGAAATGGGCTCTGCTGTCCAGAGCCTGGGGAAAGGATGAGTCACCCATCACCACAGAGAGATGTGCAGGCTACAGACTGGGAAACGAGGAAAGTCTCCCCAAACCATGGGGTGTACATGGGCCATTGTCAGCTTAGCCCAGCTCTGGCTGTGAATCAGTCTCACCTGGGGAACTTGTGAAACTACTGACCCCAGCCCCACCTGGAGAGTCTGATTCATTTAATTCAGGTTTGATCTGTGTACAGAAATTATTTTAAAGCTGTCCAGGTAATTCTAACACACAATCAGGGCTGTAAACCAAGATTTTCATTCCAACTATTTGATAAAGATGAATCCACAGTCAAAAGGGGTTAGATTTCACCTTCTCCCAACAATTTTCTAACTTTTTCTCTTGGCATCTGTTGATATTACGTGTTGGAACAGGCAACAAACTGGGAAACCAGAGGCTTCCATCTAAGTCGTGATTGAGCTAAGGCAAGGCTGTCCATTCTGTGAAGGTAAATGAAGAGCCACAAACACCAACAATGCCCTGGTGCTCAGAGAGTTACCAGTGCTAAAACTGCAAATCTCAAATGGAAAGAACTCACCAAATGGCAAGGAGGCATTCAAAAGAGTAGCAACAGATTTCCTACAAAGGTACCAATTGCTATCAAATTTGGCAAATTGGATGCTGGAAAGAAAAGACCATGTTTTTTGAGAATGGACAGGATACTATTTTGAATCTGTACCAGCTCTGCTCTACCTTCTTTACTTAGTTCTTGAGAAGCATAACACATTGAAGTAAAAGCCAGGTCTATGAGGGGCCTCTAGAAAGGTGGTTAGCAACCATTGCTGGTGTTTTTCCAGTTTCAGTGCAGAGTCTCAGGCTAGGCCTCCAACATTCTCTGGGAGAGTATCATAGAATTCATTTATCAAATACTCATGTCAAGGATATTACACATAAATTCTCCCTATCATACCCATCTTCTAAGGGAAATATTACAGCCAATTTGCTGGGGACAAAATGGGGGTTGTAGAAGGGTGGGGTTATTTTCCCAAGGTTTCTGCTAAGAAACATTAACAGAGGCAGAATTTGAATTCACATCGACCTTATTTAAATTCCACTTCCCTTCTGGTTATGTCAAGCTCCCCCCTTCTAGCTTGACCGGCTATGCTCTGCTGGAGAAGTGAAGTTGCCTGTGCTGTGCTTTCTCATCTGAGATGTTCTCAGGTAAATGCAGACTTGTTGTCGAGATGAAAACAGAGGCAGTAATTGAGAGAGCAGATGGGAAAGACCTGGATGACTTTCCCCTAAATGATGTTTCAGCTCTTCTGTGTAAGGTAGATTTGTTGATGCATCCACTTCTGGACTAGGGGGAAACATCTGCAAAAGTTTGTGGTGAGGACAAAAAAATAGAACCTAGAGAACACTTAAATAGTCCAGTATTGCTGGTATAGATGGCCTGAGGAGAGTGAGGAGGATGGGCGGGGCAGGAGAAAAAGCAAGGGTAATGGATTCTGGACACCCCACAAAATATTTAGAGATGGATATCCTAAGGCCCTCAAAAAAAGTCAGAGCTTCCTTGGAGGACAACAAGCCTGCATCTACTCACCTGAGTAGACTGTTGATTCATTCTGTACTTTTTTTTAATGCAATAGAGAAGTAAACAAATTTATATTACCCATGGTAATACATCTTGAAATATCAAAGTCCTCATTTTCTGTCAACCTAAAAGTAGTACTCAAATCTTAAGATGGGAGCAAGTTCACCAATAGGAGTCACAGGATTATCAATGATTAGGTGTATAAATCCTCAAATATGACACTCTCTCAAGGTATATAATTACTGGGGTGTAGGCCAGAGGTGTGGGGTGGTGAGAGGGTTCACCAGAGACAGAGTGGGGAGCAGAACAGCCAGATCAACGGAAATACACTGATGAGGGGAGCAGCGGGCGAGGCAGGAGAGGTCTGCCATGCCATGTGGGAATCTCCCCTGCTGGGCACCAAACTTTCACTGCAGCCACCCAACAGCTCCACAGCGCTGTGCTTTAACCCATTGTGCCACCAGGGAGACCCCCCCTCTCTGGGACCTTTTAACAACCCTGCTGACTACATAACAACTTGACAGCTTTTCAAAACTTCACACAAAAATACATTCCAATTACTCTAGTTATGTTCGATTCAGTAATTCAGTTAAGTGTTCCTTCCTTAGAAATACAGGTATGTGGACTTTGGACCTGACTAATAGGAACCCCTTTTTTCAGTAAACAGAACTATCTTAGCTGATAGGAAACCAGGAAAAGGAGCTGTATATGATAGGTTCGACACAGGTTTAGTTTAGTTTCCCTTTCATACAGTAGTTTAGATATTGGCTGAAGAAATCATCCTTTTAAGTTTAAAAACAGTAAATTATTTAAAGTGATAGTTGAATCTTAATTTATTAAATCATTAGAAATGACTCATGTCTTTACATTCACTTAGCTCCATGAAGTTGTGAATCATTCAATACTCTTGTGATTTAAAGTATAAAAACACAGTAGTGTTCAAAATTATATATCCAGACACCTTCTCCAGACCTTTATATGCCTCCTAACTTTCTTCCCTTGTCTGTCCACTTTGGGGGAATGGGCTAGTCATTTTGGAGGGATTTCAGTTTTATTTTGCAGTACTTAGTATCATTCTAGCACCTTTCCTGATCATCTAAGTGAGGGATATTTTTTTTAAAGTTACAGATCTTAGCTTTATAGTGATCAAAAACCTGGCAACCAAGATCCATGGCAAGTCTTACACTGAAGCACAGTAAACAGGCCCTCCACCCACACCCCTACAAAGTTCAATACATTCAAATTTGTGCAGTTTGCTGGAAAGTCACTAATTTTACAGGAGCACTAACTTTATGTCCCAACTTGGCTTACTACTCCTGAGCACAGTAGAAATTGCACACTTTAAGGGTCAGGCAAGAGCAGCAAGCTGACATGCTGCCTCCATTGGCGGGCTCTCTTGGACACAAGAAAATGTCTGCTAGTCAGACAAAAGCTCTGTAAACGTTTAAGTCTAGGATCTTTGAGAGAAATCAATTATATTCAGCAGCCCTATCCAGTTTGGGTTAAATATCACTACTACTCCATTTTTAGCAGTTCGAGGAACCACCATACAGCTTTCCATAGTGGTTGGACCAATCTGCATTCCCACCAACAGTGGAGGGGAGTTCCTTTTTCTCCACATCCTCGCCAACATTTGTTGTTTCCTGTTTTTTTAATATGTGCTATTTTCGCTGGTGTAAGGTGGCATCTCATTGTGGTTTTTATTTGCATTTCCCTGTTTATGAGGGATGTTAAACATTTTTTCATATGCCTGTTGGCAATTTGCAGCAACATGGATGGAGCTAGAAGGGATCATGCTCAGCAAAATGAGCCAGAAAGAAAGAGAAAACTATCGAATGGTTTCACTTATAATAGGAATATAGGGGCACCAAATAAGAGAGAGACATTCAGTGAGGGAGGTGGAGAATAAGGGCTCAAAACAGAGGAGAAAAGCGCACAAGGGACTATGGTGATGGTTCACGGGTGAATCAGTCATGGGTAACCTATGGAGAATACCCAATAATGTAAAAGATATAAATAATAATAATAAAATATATCTATTATTAAAAAATAGTGATGAGGAACTTCTAAAAAATCATTACTACTATTTTCCTTTATTCTTAGATATATATTTTTACTTTTAATGTTTTTAAAATTGAAATCAGTCTTAGAACTCATCTATTTCTTTAACACACAAATGTTTCCTTTCTTTAATGAAATTCAATGACAGTATATCTTACAATCTAGAATAGAATAAGAAAAATATTCAAAAAGAGGCTGAATTGGGTTTATGGTTCTCTGGATTAAGAGCTTTCAACATTTTATAAAAATGTTCACCCAAAGTAAAGCATTTTTATTTTTAAGTTTGACTTAGAGGTTGTAAAATGGAAAATTATGTGGCATGTCACATCACCTCTCCCTAAAGATGCCCAATAAGTGAGCTATGTACTTGGGCACATGGAGCACCCCCAAAAGCAGTCAACTGTCACATGAGTAGTTGTTAACTTATTCTTTTTAGTAAATTTTCTTTCTCCTAATTAACTGATATTTGATGTTCCTGTGTCTTCAAAGACCTGTTCCACTGAAGTTTGTGGACTTCATATGTGTCAAAGTACAATTTTTCAATTTTCACATGAAAACTAGATACATCTTGCCATGCTTACTTAAAAGTTATATGCCTGAGCACACATGTTTCTTTACCATTTCTCTTGCTCAATTTTGGTAACAGTTCACTAACCTAATCTCCAAGCTATTCTTCCACACATTAAAGAACTGAAGTTCCCATTTAAATATTTCTAGATCTCCTTATTTGACTGGCACTGAGATCTTCAGTACTGCATGCAAAGATAAAGAAGATGCAAGATCAATGACCAAAGGGCTCGAGAGAGCATTGATATAAAAAATAGAAGTCTTACTAAGGGCTGATCATTAATCAGTATAAATCATGTGAAACACATACTCCCATGGGCAATCCCAATTTTGATCATCTGAAACACATTTCTCTAGCCTACTCCAATTTCAAAAAACTGAAGCACACACACTCATAGCTCATTCCAATTTCCGTATCACCCTCAAAAGTGTGCAGAGTAGAGCAGAACCAATAAATAGTTATTACCACAATTGCAATCAGACAATGGAGTTCTCTGGAAGAGATTTTCAGTTCGCGTTTGTGTGGGTTTAAACCTGCACAACGTATCTGTATGCTCACGTTATCACTCTCCTTCCCTCTCACTCATGAAAAGTATAATTGAAACAAAGCAAGAGCTACAGGGATAGCCTTGGGTACATTCATTAATTTAAGTGTACCATTCATAAACTTTGTTTTCTTATCAGTTAACAAATCACTATGATACCTCACAAGATCAATTTATAGTGGCCATTATCCATGCAATCTAGTATAAATTCTACATATTAAATCAGAGTAATATTTAAAATTGAAATAGTCTTAAAAAGGTCAATTTCTATTTTAGTGTCTTCACCAAAGTACAGAGTACTTTAATTACAAGGTAACCTCCTGGAGTTTTAGCTATTATTCCCATTAAAATAAGAATTATCTGATCCCAAAATTGTCCATGAATGGACTCAAAGAAGAGGAGGTTCCAGACCTAAGCAGTCAGGTGTAGCTCAGGCACAAGCTCATCTTCAGCCTTCAGTTAAGCAGTTAAGCTGTCTTCCCCTCCCCTAGTCTGCTCTGCTTCTTACTAGTTTGCTAACAGAGATCACTAGTAGTCAAGTAGGTTTGAACAATAAGGCAAAGAAAAATGGTGAAATTAACAGTTACTTCACTTGCCACTGTGCAATGCTCAGGTTTTCTTCCCAGGAAGCTGATGTATCTCCCTCATAGCTAGCCACATCGGCAGAGCCTTCTTTTATCCAGTATTTCCTCATCTGTCTTCACCATCGGATTAGTTTTTGTTTTATTTGACCTAACACCTGGTCCCAAAGTCATTAAATCTCCTCTCAGTCTTCAAAGCACCTCAGCCTGCACTGTGTGTGTAAGAGAGCAGGACTGTCCCCACTCAATGGACACATTGCCTTGCCCTCTTTCCCTCTGCCTCCCATGGAAAGACTGGTACAGGTTCTAGCACCTACCTTCCCTTTGGTCTTCCATAAGAAGATACCAACTTACAGTCCTACCCCCCCCCACTGTTATGAAACCAAAAAACAATTCAGAGTATTAAAATATATAACAGGAAGTACTAATTAGTAAGTGATTATTATGAGCGGCACTGGGCTAAGTGCTTTCCTTACATCATTGCATAAATCCTCTCCACAGACCCATATATTTACAAAATGGAGAAGTGAGACTCAGAGAGGTTAAGTAATTCTCCCAGGATCATGAAACTAGTAAGTGGCAGACTTATTATTATTATTTCTATGTATAACATTCAAGTTTTATCTACTACTTTTTCCTGCTTATTCAAACATAAATTTGCTACGTAATGTACCTATATTAGGGAATTATTTACCTTTTCACAAAATGTTGTAACCTAGGGAGGTAAGACAGTTCTCAGAAGTACTACTTTTGTTTTAGGTCTGGATTTTACACTATCTCCAATGGGACTAGGGTTATTCCTCTTTGTGCTTCAAGTTCCACATCTAGGAAATGGATTAATAAAACCAGCTCTTCCCATCTCACAGAGCTTAAAAAAAAACATAGAAATGAGATACTGCCTATGAACAAGTTTTAAGAAAAATCAACAGATAATAAAAATTAAATAAACTTGAATTATTTATGTGGGTCAAAATTCAAGGCAGAATTCTATTTTCCATGTTGTTTTCTTCAACACAGCAATCCCAGCCACCCAAGTTCCATTTCCCCTCTAAACTCCTCTAAGAATTCAGTTTATTTCTCTCTTACAGTCCTTAAATATACAATACAACTGGCATTATAGCGGTTTTTGCATGCATCTATCTAAAACACATGAATGAGTCAGAGGTAGCTTGATTTTGGAGATGATGTTCATTATTCTTAATATTTCTTATAGTGCCATCAATACTTTTCTGTCTGGTAAGTATTCAAAAAAATTTCAGGTTGTTGGGTTAATAATAAATATGTGTATCTCCAATGTCATAACCAAGGAGCTGGTACTAACTGAAAGCCATATAAAATAATAAATTTAAGTTCTTTCATAATTAAATGAATGTTTACTAATTGTACCTTTAACCAATCTGCTTGCCTTAATCTGTTTGGGCCTACAAGAACACTGTTTTGCAGCTGTGCTGATTCAATTAGTAACCACAGCAGGTTCTCCCTAAAACTTGGCTTAATGGATTCCACAATTTACATCCTATGTCCACAGCTTAGAAAATGCACTCCTCATTCTGAAGGCACGGGGGAGGGGGGTGGGGGGGTGGGATCTTGGGCAAGAGGAGGAAGATTTGATTCTTTAGTCTCAGAGTAAATGCAAAACCATTTGTCGAATTCTGTACATTAAATCTGGACAGGTCCTCAGCAAAATCATTTAATTGATAGGCGATAAAGAACAATCAAGGTACCTGATGGCTGTAGAGAAGCATACCCTCACTAGGAGACTGCTTGTTGTATTTCTTTTATAAACTCAAATTCTGTTTTCATCTCAAATCAGTCTATCTAGAGAAAAATATGTAGGCATCTTGCCAGATTCTTTGACACAGGAGTTACTTGCTAAGAGAAATGCATTTTGATACATCAGAATAGCTACTGAAACTGTTTCAGATGATGCCATCAAAAAGGCTTTAGGCAATCCTCTGTGTCCTGAGACCTACCATTCAGAAACCATTTCCTAGCATCTTACATGAAAAAAAATAGCAAATAAACTCTAAGTATAAGGCAGTTAGTCCAATAAGTCCAAAAAACCAGGAGTAGAATGAGAAATAGAGCATCGCTTGTACCTTGGTGCACGGTATTTTAATGGGAATATTTTAAACTGTGATGACTTGAAACTTTGTCCTTTGAAGTAAGTACCACCAGTCACCAAATCTGTCCTCCAACTCAATCTTTTGCTATGATAAGCAAACAAAACTCAATAATATGAGGCCTAGGGAGATAAAGAAGCCCCTGGTTGTACAGCTGAGTGGCTAATGATCTCCCCAAGACTCATGTTCCCCCTTCCATGATGTAGAGCTATTGCTGGAAAGTGCTGCCGGTCCCCTTTCCAGGGCCCCTGCACCTACGGACACCACGGGGCTGGTTTTTGAGTGGCTGCGATGTGTGTCACTTCAGAACCCAGGGCCCTGTGGAGTAACTATACCTTCTTCACACTTTTCCTTCTTGTCTCTGGCTAAATGCAGGCTTCGAAGGCTGGAGAACTTTCCCAAGCTGTGTGCCACAAATGTAGAAAGAGCCTGCACACCCAAATCACCAGCTGGAAGGCTGGTCACCAACTCGACCAGGAAGATGAGAGCAAAATATAAACTAATGACACTGTTACTGGGAGTCTGGTGTTTGTTACAGCGTAAGCTGGGGTAAGCTAGTGTTACCTTACATGATTCAATTTGCTATTTTTGCCGTAACTCTCTCTTCTACAACTTTCCATTGTGATGTCTTTTATATAGAGGTATAGACCTCTATAACTAGTAGTTTGATTTTCTGACCTATTTCTCAGCTTTTTTATGTACTGGGAAGTTGCCAAGAACTTTCCCTCCAGCTTACTGAAAGTTATCTAACTATGCGCTGTAAATCTATAGCAGTTTGGCTTAGCATACCCAGGTACTCCTTTTTGATGAAAGTGATTACAATAGAGTTGTAGTGTAATATGTAGACATAAATTTGAATGTTAATTCTGGGTCACCGTGGACATATTATCAGCGTGCATTGGTTTAATGATGGGGCCATCTTCTGAGAACACTGTGCAAATATCAGAGTGTAGATATACAAACCCAGATGGCATAGTCTGCTGTGAGGCTATGTGGTGTGGCCTCTTGAACCAATCGTCTTAAACGCAAGCTAGAATACAGTTACAGAGCGCATGACTGCACATATTTTCACCAAGCTTTAGTATCCGCCTTTACTCTACATTAACATTTCATTCTCTAGTCTCAAAATGTGAAGAAAGAAATTTTCAGTTAGCCCTAAACCGTTTCATACATATCTCCACACAGCGAATTACTACCCCAACACATCTGCTGTAGTTCTGATACTAAAGAGTCCTATTTTACACAACAGTTAAGAAGCATATCCAAAAGCAGCCAAAATGTGATCTGATGCTGGGGATTAACTTGCCAACCCTCCCGCCTCCTCCCACTTGGATTATGTTATATACAATTTGATTTGGCTGCTGATTTGTCACATATAATTTATCTGACATCTACTATGCCTATTTCATTAATTCCTTCCTGCTGAAATAGAAAACTTTGGAATCCCAAAGCTGGCACACCCAACTATACAGAAGAGTTTTCTCTTGGAATACAAATATTCCTCCTAGTAAGTCTACTTAATTTCTCTATAAAGAGATCATAAACTAAACTATGCCAGCTCTGCATGCAAAAATGGAGTGCACTAAGGAGTAAGAATTGGAAAATTGATTAAAAGTCCTTTTCAAGAAAGAAAGAAAAAAACTGCTCTGTATTAGAACCACAGTGCTATTAAAAATAGAAGTTTTGATCAAGGGACTATGGTGACGGTGCACGGGTGAATTGGCGATGGTAATTTTACGGACACTACACATGGAAGAAGAAAGCATGCATTGTACAAAAAGGAAGGATGATGTAAAATATATATAAAATTTTAAAAAATAGAAGTTTTGAAATACATATTATTTCCCCCAGTCTTACATGTCATACCAAAAAGCCTTGTCAGTCAAACCTTCTTATGTAGACATAAGGAAGGTTTATATAACACAATATTCGGCATTTAAGGAAAACATATCATTTTTGCATTTGTTCTACTGTTGACACTTGCCAGCTAGTGGCTATGAGGTACAAATAGAAACCTTTTCCTGCAACTTTAGCATTGCCAATTCTGTCATTCAATAGTTTCTTTTTACATGGTTCTTGAAAACAGCTTCAGACAATACCCCAGTAGAATCTAAGTAACCTATCCTCTGTACGGACAAAACAAACCCTCTCACCCCTATGGAAGCACTGGGTTTTCAGCGCCAAGATGCAGAGCTGGCTGATGATAGAAGTGAATCAGCATTTGGGAACTGGCCCTCACTGGGAAACTGAGGTTTGTTCTTTGTAAGATAGAACATAAGAATTCTTCCTTTTCCCTATTAGTGCTGCCGTTTTTTTAAATGGGAAACACGGGCCACACTAGCACAGTTTTCATGCAGCATTACACACACTGCTGTTCCCCTCCTGAGTAACACATCAAAAATGCATTTTCTCAGCAGTTCTCTTCTCAGGAAGAGCTTTGGTTAAGCTGGCGGCCGTGAGGGCAGGGCAGGTAGAAAACAACGTCTGTGTCAAGCCACTGAGTAGCACCCAAGACCTGGGGCACTTTATATTTTTTAACAAGCTGCCGTCCAAAGGCTAAATGACTCTGAAAATCAATTGGTGTTTATTAAAGCACTGTTTCCAGCCACAGATCTCTAGCTTGACCCACCTAGGATGCTGGATTGCCAATGTGTTGGCTCTCTAGCCACTGAGGAGTTCCAATCTTTGAATATACTGTAGTGGTTAAATGAAATGTCTTTTTGATTTACAAATTGCTCTAAAGTTAAGAATACACCCCCAAAATGGATCTTTGGGTATTATAAATAATGCTACAATGAACATGGGGACACATATATCTCTTTGAAATTAGTGTTTTCATATTATGTGCATAATACTCAGAAGTGGAATAACAGAATTTCTTATTTTTTTGACGTATCATATGGGATTTCATGTGGAATTTGGAATTCTCTTTTCAGATAATATGGAATTTCTCTTTCTTATTTTTTGAGGAATCTCTACGCTGTTTTACATAGTGGAAACCAGTTTACATCCCCAGCAACAGTATACAAGGGCTCCCTTCTCCACAGTCTCACCAATACTTACATCTTGTCTTTTGATAATAGTCATTCTTAGAGGTGTGAGGTGGTTTCTCATTGTTGTTTTGATCAGTATTTCCCTAATATAAAGTGATAGTGAACACATTTTTGTGTCCCTGTTGGCCATCTGTATGTCTTCTTTAGAAAAGTGTCTATTCAGATACTTTGTCCACTCTTTAATTAGGTTCTTTGTTTTTTCTGGTTGTTATTGAGTTATATGAGTTCTTTATAATTTGTATATCCACCTTCTGTCAGATGCATAATTTGCAAGTATTTTCTCCCACAATAGGTTGCTTTCTCATTTCGATGACATTTCTCCCACAATAGGTTGCTTTCTCATTTCGATGACAGTTTCTTTCATTGTGCAGAAGTCTTTTAGTTTGATGGAGTTCCACTTACTTATTTTTGTTTTTGTCTCTCTTGCTGTTCGAGTTGTATCACCAAAGATATCTCTAAGGTTGATTCCAAGGAGCTTGTGGTCTATGTCTTCTTCTTTGTAGTTTATGGTTTCAGGTCTTAATTTAGTGAAGAGTTGCAACAACCTAAGTGTGCATCGGCAGATGATCAGATAAAGAAGATATGGTATAAATACACAGAGGAGTACTACTCAACTGTGGAAAAAATGAAATCCTGCCATTTGTATTAACATGGATGGACCTAGAGAATATTATGTTCAGTGAAATAAGTCAGATGGAGAAAGGCAAATATCATATGATTTCACTCATATATAGGAGATAAAGTTAATCAACAAAACAAAAACAAACTATTAGACTGTAAGAACAAAACAGTGTCTACTAGAAGGGAAGCGGGAAAGGGTGTTGTGAGTCATTTGGGTAAAAGGAGTCAATTGTATGATGAAGGATGGAAAGTTTTGTGGCAAACTTAAGTTTGGTGGCAAACTTAATCTAGTATATACAGATGCTGATTTATAATGCTACATATCTGAAACCTATAAAAGATATAAAGAGCTATTGCTTCAATAATTTAAAAAAATATCCAAACGTAAAAAACATTTTCTTATCCAAACATCTACAGGGCACGTTACTTGCCATTCATGCTACATTCAAAGCAAGTGACACAGACAAGAAAGGCTTAACCTCAGTTCCCCTTTCAGGGTCGTGCATTTTTCTAATTCTCCTTCATTTACCCTAATAATATCCATCCAATGATCTCAATTGCTTCCTTTAAATACTGCAGTCATATTTACACATGTTTTAGCTTTTATAAATACTTGCTTCAAACAGAGAGGTGCGTCTGACATATACAGTAAAAATATTCCTAAGGAACTGTCTGTAAACTGACTTTTTTTTTTTTTGGCAAATTGAGCAATTTAAGCAAGCAGTAGAGAACACTCATTATTTACAAAACCATACAACTAATTCTTTTGCAAAGTTCTCTTTTGCAATCTGAACACCCAGTCCTGATTCATCTATTTTATAACCTCGAATCATCATATATCAAGCACTTCAAAAAAGTGCCTACCACAAGCACCTGGCAAATAGTCGTCATTCAATAAATGTTCTGGTTTAACGATCTTGCTGCAGTTTCATGAAATTCACAAAATAATTTAATATCATAGTGCACCAGATACATCTTGTAAAACACTCTACATGTTTATGAGCTTAGAATTAAGTTGAGTATATTAGTTCCTTTGGGTATTTTAGTTCCTTTGCAGATATTAGAACATTCCGTGGAATATTTGGATTCTAGAGAAATCTTTAGATTGAGTTAACTAGCAGAGAGGTATCTAACTAGGTGATCAATTTCCAGATCCTTGAATTCTATGTGTAGTTTTTTCCAGAAATAATCTTTCTGTGCTGAAGCTTTCTACCAGTACTCCTTCCATATACCCTCCTCCTGTAAAGATCTCAGGAGTGACAGACAAAAAGAGAGACAAAATCAGAGAACTCAAAACCTAGTTTAATCAAGGCACCATAACACCTTCTTCTATTTTCTTGAGATAAATACTAGCTTTACTATTGATATGCAACAACTATTATACTATTATAATTACTAATAATATAACTAATTATAATGATTTACAAGTACATACTTATATCCAATTATATTTTATGAGCAGTGTAGCTATATATTATAATTATAAAATATATGTATCATTAATTAATTCTATTAGTACTTATAAAAATTATAATTAATTCACATGATTTTGATCAATTTTATACTAATGATAATGGCAAGTAAACTGAATCCAAAGGAAAAGGAAAACTACTTAACAGTTAAAGACTTAAGGTCATATGAAACTGAAAATAAATAGTTTAACATTCATATCACCATGCTATGGTGATCAAAAGAGATGTTCAAAAATAGGATTGTATTTTTAGGAGAAGCAGAATGAAAATAGAAATTCCAACTGTTCAAGAAGAACTTGTTCCTGTTACTCTTTTAAAGATAAAACTAGATATCAAATTAAAACAATTCAAATATTTAATTGAACACCTATTAAGGAATAATGTAAGAATTTTACTTTTAATCATCAATATTTACAAATCGCCAGAAATTTTAACTTGCTAAAATTAAAATAGGAACTTTAAAGTAGAGAATTCTAGAGAACAATGTGCTGACCAAGTGATAAAGTCAACACACCAAATATGAGATAACGGGGGCACTATGCTTCTTTACGTGTCAGAGCAACAAGGACAAGTCACTTCTGGGAAATTCCTGCCCAAAATACATACCCCAAATCTAATCATGAGGAAACTCAAATGAAGGACTATTCTACAAAATAGTCTTGTCTCTTAAATGTCAAGAAAGATGGAGGAACTAAATTTGGATTCATGCCATATGTAATCCTGGACTGGAGAGAAAATGCTATTCATAAAGACAAGTGGTGAAATCTGAATACAAAACTGTCAATGTGATAACAATATTTTTTCAGTTAAACTTGATTTGGATATTGCACTGTGATGATGTTAGAGAAAGTCATTGTTCTTAAAAATGTACACTGACATATGTAAGGGTAAGAAAGAACATACCCACAAAAGGTTTAGGAAAAAAAACAGATAGGCAGGTAGACAGACAATTAGATAGATAATGAATGATGAAGCAAAACTAGCAAATATTTAGAAATAATGAATCTAGAAATAATGTAGGGTATATGGGAATTATTTGTACTAGTCTTATAAAATTCTCTGGGAGTCTGTAATTATTCCAAAACAAAATGTAATCTACCTGTTGAATTAAAACATGGGAGTGACTACATAATTCTCCAAAATTTTATCAGTTGTATCTGTCAAAATGTTGCAAATTTTGGATTTTTTTCTTTTTCATTCCAGGATCCTTGTCTGTCATACAATTCTACTCTCTCGTGTTCCTCCCATTCACACATTTCCTAGCAACAAGATCTGTATGTTCAATTTTTTTCATTTACTTTTGTAATTTTGTCTAACAAATTGACACCATCTATCACCCTCTTAAGAAATAGTAAAGAAGGAGTCACTTTCCATTTGATAAGCATGAACTGCTTTGTCTAGAGAAGTGATGAATTAATTATGCTTAAAAATGAATGATCTACAATTAATCTAGCTGAATTTATATTGTCAGCATATGCAGAACATACAGAATGTATTGCCAACTCCTTGCTAATATTAAATCACTATTATCTATATATATTTCATAAGTGGTATGTGTTATATATACTCATAGATACACACATACATTTCATGTATTTGAGTTTATGAGTATTTATAATTGAATTTAGAGTATATGAAAAAAGTTATTCCTTAAATATCTGGTTAATACATTCAGTATAATATTGAAAATTATCTTTAAAGGAAAGAAGTGGCTGTATACGCATATTTCATACTTGTTTTGTGTGTGGTCTCAGAGTGTGTGGAATACACACTCTCATTTATTCCCACCTCATTCTTTGGAAGAAAACAGCAAACGATCCCATTAACAGATAGAACACTGGGGTGAAATGGTACAAGACAGCAGTACTGTATGAAATCACAGGTAGAGAGACTGGCCCACTAGAGTGAGAAATCAGTCTTCCCTGTGTCCATCCATAATTTTATACTGCATCAGGCTGGGATACAGGAGCATGCTGTATTCTGCTGGGACTTTCCCAATGCCCATACATAGACACATTTACATGTATATGCATGTTGCATGACATACATGCATGAATATACGCGTGCATATCATTTCACGTAAACATACACCAACAAGAATGCCTCCAGAAACCATTTTCTTTCTTTATGCCCTTATGTTAATATATGAATAGAAGAGAGTGGGTATTTGCGAAAAACAAATCCTATCTCAGGTTGGATTAAGGCACAGGCAGTTCCAATTTCAAAAGCGATATTTTATATGTCATATTTTATATATTACATTTTTAAGATAAAACTTACAGCCAGCAATCTCTGTAAACTCTAGAGTAAATGTCAAAACAAAATTTCTGATGTAGTGTCTGTCTATCATGCCCAGAGTTTCATAATTAGAAGTCATACTCCGACTTCTAAGTGTTCAAAAACCGTCCACATCTTTTCATCAAAATAGAATAAAATAAAGAGGCATTTTTGTTCCTACCAACTTCTTGGGCTTTTGCCTGGAAGTAAACCAATTCTAACTAGAGGAACCTAGATAATATTTCAAAAAGTATTGCTACTCCTAAAATCTCTTTTCCATGGAAGCACATAAATGCAAACATCATCATTTTGCAAATTACTGAGCTTCTTTAAGTAAAGAACGGCAATGTTCTGCTATACCTTGTTGAGATTATTCTCAGTTTGGGGTACAGTTCTAACTAGGACCCTCTCTTACAATTCAAAAGAACAGGAATATCAAGATTCTTCATAGAATTTGGAAGAAAAGCTCCCAAACTATGGCTAACACAATTTTCTCAGTCCTTCTGAAAATTGTTTATCATAGTGTTCAAGCTCTGGAAACCACTGTTATCAAAATACCACCACAGCCATTTTGCAAACCATCATTTTCAACCACATTCAGTTAAGACTTGACAGAAGTCACTTTAGCAGGTCTCATTTTTTCCCTAGCAATCCCAAGTATAATTGCTAATCAATCCACAGGGCATGAATAAGCATGTAATTACTCAGTTAAAAAGTAATTATATGGACATTTATTTGTACCCTTCGAGCTCAAGGGATTTGAGATGCAATATCCAAAAGAGGCGTACTGTATGTTTTCAGAGACTCAAATTTGTGTTTGCTTCAGTGTTTCCTTTTTGCTGTTTCTGCGGATCTTTTTATAGCTTTTGTTTTGGTGCAGTTTTGCTGTGTGAAGCTTAGGCGCTTTAGATAGAATGCTCAAAGTAAAGCACCACAGTGTTTCACATGGCTGAGTAATCGTGATGATTTGAAGTGATTTTATAAGTTACCCCACATTATTAGTGAATCACTGCAAATTTCCCATTTTGGACTGGAACAATAAAGCAGTGGTCTTGACAATTGCTGGTCATCAACAAGCTTCAAGCTGGCAAGGCAGGCACAGAGTATGAGCTCTGAGAACCTGGCGGCCTGCCACTTTCAATAATTATATTCTGCCAATCTTAATTCCCAGCTGCACTGTCAGCTGTGTACAGAACTCTCACCTACTTCCTGCCCTGGACACTGTATCGCACAGCCACAAAGTGGCTGGGTTTTGTACCCGATTTGAGGGCATTCCAATGTGGATGAAGTGATGGCTAAAAAACACTCTTCCTATTAGAGAGAGGAAATATGTTGGAGTCACCTGGGTCTATGTTCTTCACTTCTGAGTCTTCCTTGTGATCTCAGTCTTCTTGGATGCACAGTCTACTCCTCCAGGCCTGTCTGTCCTTTCTGTCATGGAATGTCTGTATTTGCACTCTCACCTTTACAGTTGCCAACCCCTACCTTACGCTTATGTTTTTGCCTAACACACAGTAGGCATAAAATGAATACTTGATAAATGAGCAAATAAACAAATGAATGTGTCTACCTGGATGTCCCTAAACATAAGCAGACGAATACATGCTCAGCAACTCTACTTCAAAAGGCATCAATGCTACAGAACCTGGCGATGAAGCCCTAGGGCCAGGACCAGATTAGAACCCAAATCCTAGTTCCAGCCTGGCTGCCACCCTTTGCTGACTGTGCAACTGACCCAAAGTCCCTTCTGCTCCCTGCAACTCGAGGTCACCCTCTGTGATGGGGAGTGCCGGAGAAAGTACTGGCTCACAGACCTGATTGATAATGTAAAGAAAATGCTACAAATGTGTAAGGTATTAGAGTAATTGTTATTGTTGACATACGCAGGAGATAATCAACTGCAATCCTAAGGCCTCACATCCACAAATTTAGGGAAAGGAAACAGGAAAGCCTACTCTCAGAAAAATGACATAGATTCCACTTCTGCTCCTCCCTGCTAGTATTTAAAACCTTGTAAATAACACCACAGCCGATCATAAGAAGTGGAAAGAGGGAAGTAAACTGGCTAGGGACCTCAAGGCCCTAGGGACAGCATTATGACCACATCTCCAAAGTCCTGCCCAGAGGCAGAGACAGCTAAGCAGGTACTAAACTCCGCAGGGAAGGCCAGCAGTCAGCACCAAACTGTGAAAGGAAGCACTCTGCCCTATGGGCTTGATGCCTCCAGTCCCCAAACTGACAGTGCCAGGAGGACACAAGGAAGCACCTTCTTGCTCTCATGGGCAACACAAGCAAGATTGAGTGAGTGCCCCACCAGCACCCAGCAGAACGAGCTCAAGAAAGAGGTTTTTGCTCCTCATGTCTCACAGCTCCCGCCTCCCACCCTGTGGCCCCATATGGGCCCTGTAAAGTGTCTTCCACTTACACAAGTGACACCAGCAGACACTGAGTGGAAGTCCCCAAAGCATCACACTAGCGAAGCTGAGCGGAACAGCATAGCAAAGACTCTGTGAACCAAACTGTCATTTTGACCATTGAGACTATAGTTCACAAAAGCAGGTCAGTGTTTGCATGCCACACCCAAACAGGGCAACTGCCTACTAAAACAGAAGATAAAATCTGATTCATAGCCTCCAAACATAATATCCAAATGTCCAGGATACAATAAAATAAATCACAGCTAATAATAAGAACCAGGAAAGACACAATTTGGTGAGAAAAAAGAGTCAACAGATGCCAACACAGAGAAAACCTGCTTAGAATTATCTGTCAAGCACTGCAAAGCAGTCATTATAGCGATGCTTCATTAATGGTTATTAAAAGAATTACAAATGCCTTTGGACAAATAAAAAATAGAAAAATTTCACAAAAAGACTCCACCCAGCACACAGTGGAATAAGGAGGTCAAGATCATATTCTTCCCCTAAAACAACTATCAATAAAAAAAAAAAAATATATTTCCTCAAAGGAAGACTCAGAGGTTTCCCATTAGAATCCCAGGACTTCCTGCCTCCACCTCACATCAAAGTAAACAAAGGAAAGAAAATGAACAAAACTAAATCCACAGTGTCCCAACCAAAAAATAAATAAACAAATAAATAAGGCAACACACACAGTCATGAAGCAAGAAATATCCGAACACAAGATGGAAAAGCAAAATGAGAAGGACAAAAGTTCTGGGAAAAAAATATAAAAGGTACAGAAAGAAGGACCTATCAGACGAAGGCTTCAAAACAATAATATTAAAAATGCTAAATGAGATACTGGACATCAGTCAAAGGCAGACAGGCAGGTGCAAAATCTTAGAAAGGAGATCCAGGAAGAAAGAGCTTTCTTCACCAAAGAGATTAAAAATTTTAACACAGAAAGGCTCTGAGTGAATGAAGACAAATATAGAAAGCACTTTAAATAGTATTAAAATGACAGAAGAATTTCAGAAATTGAAGACTCAAATAAAAAAAAATCAGAGAAATAAGATATACTAACAGTGACAAAATTGTATAAGGAATATCAGACTCAATTAGGAGAGGAAGGATAGTGGTTTTTCAGAAGGTAAAGAGCAAGAGAGAAGAGAGCAGAGACTCTATTCAAAGAAATAACTGAGAATTTCCCAAATCTAAGGAAGGAATTAAATCTGGATGTCCAGAAAAGAGAGATAACACTCAATTTTCTATATAGAAGATGACCTACCCCAAGAAAAATTATTTTTAAATTATCAAAACTCAAAGAAAAAATTTTACAGGAAGCAAGAAAAAAGAAAATAATATATAAAGACATTCAAATTAGGTTTTGCTCAGATTTTTCCTCAGACACTCTCTAAGCAAGAAGAGAATGGAAGGAAATATCCCAATCCTAAAAGACGAGAACTGCCAGTCGAGACTACTCTATCCTTCAAAACTATCATTCAAGTGTGAAGGTGAAATAAAGGTTTTCCTACACAAACAGAAACTAACAGAGTTTATCACCAGCAGACATGCTCTACAAGAAATATTGAAAAGAATTCTTCTACAAGAAAAGAAAAAATGAAACACAAAACCCTGAGTAAAATGACACTATGAATACAAAACCAGAAGCACAGGCAAGAATATTATGAGTCAACAACAAAACACTAAAGTGGAGGAAGAAATGGGCAGAACCTGTAAAGTTAAATGTAGGAGAGAGGACACTGGCTCATAAGGACTTATTTAAACACAGCAATTTAAGCCAAACCCCCGTGGTAACCACTAAACCAAAATCCAGATTAGAGGCCCACATATGAAGAATCACAAAAATTGATAGAGTCACTAAGGAAAGTCATTCAAAAAGAGTTGAGAGAATCAAATGGAAAAAGAAACAATAGAAAAATAAAACAATCAAAAATACAAGCAAAATGATAATAGAGTATATATCAATAATCACCCTAAATATGAATTGCCTGAACTTGCCAATTAAAAGGCACAGAATAACAGTGTAGGTCAAAAAGTTTCAGCCACCGATACTTGTGTACAAAAGACCTATTTAAAACCAAAAGACAAAAAAGATTGAAGCAAGATTTTACAAGCTAATGATGCATAGAGAAAAGCAGGAATTGCTATTTTCATACTGAATAAAGTAAACTTGCAGCTAGCAAGTAATCAGGGACAAAGATGAACTCTATATGATGGTCAAGCAAACAAATCTTCAGGAAGATACAGCTGTCATTAATATTTATGCACTTAACAGAGGAACACCTCATTACGTAAAGCAACTATTAACGTACCTCAAACAATATATTGACAAAAATACAATTAAGGTCGGAGACCTAGACACACCACTGACACAAGGGATAGATCATTCACACAGAAAATGAACAGAGAAATGAAAGACTTAATGAAGTGTTGGATCAGATAAAGACACAGAAATGTAATAAATAAATAAATAAATTGTCTGAGACTGCAGAACCAGGGTTCAAACCCAGGCTGTCGAACTCCAAAATTCATACTCCTCACCACCTTCCTATCACCTCTGTTGAAAAGCCACTGACCCAGATATTTTCAATATGGATTGTAGGCGTCTCTCTGCAGGATGCGGCAGTGAAGGAGATGTCTTCCCAAGTCAGATCGCTTACAGATGGAAGCTGGGCAGAGGAGTAGCCAACTCTGCCATCTGAGTCTCACGAAATTATAATGTTAACTGATGGGCACTTAGAGAATGTACATTTCGGAAGACTCTTAAATTGAGTACAGATGTTTAGAAGATCAGTGTCAAATTAGGAAGAATTAAGCTGACAGTAAGGCCGACCAAAACAGCTTTTTTGGGAAGTTGGGTCAGGATGGAAGAAAATGTGCGCTTGCTAAGTAGGCCAGGTTACTCAGAGGCGGTCCTCTAACTCTGGGAGGAAAAGGAGACCAGCTTTGTCAGAGGACAAGACACAGTAAGGGGCCTGCACCGTGGGGCTCAGGATCCAGCTTATGGCTTTCAGAAGAGGTGGAAGGACGGAGAATTCTCTTACCAAGACTCTACTCATACAATGAGATCTGCCTCTTAACAAATTACTAAGTGTGGGTCTCCCTAGTGGCACAAAAGGTTAAGCTTCAGCACTGTGAAGCTATCCAGAGCCATTGCAGCACAAGTTCGATCCCCGGCCAGACAGCTTCCCACATGGCGCAGCAGACCTCTCCTGCCTCACCTGCTGCTCCCCTCAGCAGTGTATTTCAATGGATCCGCCTGTTCTGCTCCCTACTCTGTCTCTGGTGAATCCTCTCACCACCCCACACCTCTGGCCTACACCCCAGATTGCATGCATAAATAAATCTTTTTTTAAAAAAATTACTAAGTGTGTAGGACATTATTGTTAATTATAAGCACAATGTTACCCAGATCTTCATATCTTACATGACTGAAATTAACACCCTTGCACAGTGCTGGTGAAAATGCAGAATGTCATAGCCTCCATGGGAAAAAGTACAGAGCTACCATGTGATCTAGCATCCCACTTCTGAGTATTTATTGCAAAGAATGAAATCAGAACTTGAAGAGATAGAAGCACCCCAGTGCTCATAGCAGCATTATTCACAACAGCCAAGCGTGGAAGCAAACCAAATGTCCACTGATGGATGAGGGATGATGGCATAAAGAAATGGGCTGTATGCATGCAATGGGATATTAGTCTGCTTTTAAAAGAGGAAAATCTGGAATGCTTTCTAAATCATTAATCTGAGTTGGGGTGCTGAAATTGTCTTGGAACTCCATTTTTTCAATAGAAATTATTGGGAGAGGGCCTCCCTGGTGGCACAACAGGTTAAGTGCAGCACTATTAAGCTATCCAAAGCCACTGCAGCACAAGTTCGATACCCTGCCAGGGAGACTCCCACATGGTGCTGCAGACCTATCCTGTGCCGCCCACCACTCCCCTTAGCAGTGTGTTTCAGTCGATCTGCCTGTTCTTCTCCCCACTCTGTCTCTTGCGAATTCTCTCACCGCCCCACACCTCTGGCCTACACCCCCAGTTTGTATGCATAAATAAATAAATCCTTATTTAAAAAAAAAGAAATTATTGGGAGAAATGCATGAGTTCCTGCTCTCGAAAAGACATACTCGTATCATCCATCCATGGGTTTCAAGAGGAGACAGTGGTCTCTGGGGGTTTTTGAACCAAACTCTGCTATTATTTTTATTTTTATTTCATTATATTCAGAAAGATTGAGTTTTTTCCTTCATTAGGAAACCTCATTCTCAAAATTCCTTTTGGAATCTATGTGTTTGACTTCAAATAATGCTCTGGGCCTAAACACATCTGCTTCTAAAACTAGATGTCAACAATAAAACGTAAAGGTATTTTATCTCATGTAGCCAAACATGCAGAGCATTCACCTTCATAGCTCATGGCAAACATCATTAATAAATCACAGTCTCAGAAGCCTCCTTAATCCATCAATCAGAATCAGCACTCATACTGCGCGCTCCCCTCTCATGAGTAATTGTACGGATGTGAGGAAGTGTATGAGGCGCATAAACTGGCAGCTAAGAGTTCCACTCTGCAGTGAGACAGACAGGTTCACCTCTTGGCTTTTTCACTTACCAATCATGTGCCATAGTTTCCATCTTCAAAATGGAATTTAACAAGTCCCTAACTTATTATGTAAAGGTTATAATTATTTAAAAATTTGAATAGTTACTATTTTGTAAAAAAAAATGTGTAGACACTACACTGGGCATTTTTTACATATTGACTTATCTACTCCTCAAATAACCTTATGAAATAGTAACAACTACTATTCCCCTTCTTGAAGAAACAGGCACACAGAGGGGTAAAGTAAGTTTCCCAAGATCACACAGCAGTAGGAGGCAGAGCATGGATTCAAAACCAGGCAGCCCAGCCCAGAGACCACATGCCTAAACATTGCACTACTGAGAAGAAAATTCTCATGTTTATTAGTTTCTTACCTCATTTATATTCTAGGGTTTCATGCACGTGAGCAAAAAAAAAAAAAAATACCTACTAGCCATGTTTTAAGATCTCCATATGAAAGTTACTAGAAATATACAGAAAAATATCTTTTGACTCCAAGCACCAGCCAAGGGAAAATAGAAGCAACAGGACCAACTCCACCCAAACATTGTGTGTACTTGGAGACAGGTCAAGAACCACAGCAGAGGCTGGTCTCCACCTTCCTCAGCAACACTCTTCAAATTCAATAACCTCAAAATATTCATCTGACCCTGACCTTGGGGGAAATAACATATAAATCAACATGTGGAGATGGACATCTAGGTAAATGTTCCAGGAAAGAGCCTTTTTCATAAGAAGTAGCTTCTTCACACTTGCTCACACTACAGAAAGGATGCACCCCAAGATTGCCAGCGCTCCTCTGCTCTGCCCTCCAACCACCCTGGCACAGCTTTCCCAGCAATTTAGTCAGCATTCTGCTGGTGGCCCAGCCGCAGCTGGTGGAGCCACTCATCATAAGGAGTCAGCTGAGTAACAGATAAGAAGTGAGTCCTTAAGAATCAGTGGTTAATATCTCAGGAAGTAATTGTATTTTATAAATATTATTTTATTTATTTTTTTCCTTTTTTAAAGTTTTATTTATTTTTTATTGTTATTTGTATTTTTTTACATTGTGTATTCCCCTTGGGTTACCCACCACCGATTTACCCATGACCCATCACCATCATCCCTTGTACCCTTTTTTT
Organism: Scalopus aquaticus; assembly: GCA_004024925.1. Lineage (NCBI taxonomy): Eukaryota > Metazoa > Chordata > Mammalia > Eulipotyphla > Talpidae > Scalopus > Scalopus aquaticus. The sequence goes on from PVIJ01000432.1 coordinate 201,233, forward strand.
CCCCATTTTAAACCCTTATCCTCCCTCTCCCTTGCTGGGTGTCTCTCTCTTGTTTGGTTCCCCTATATCCTGTTATAAGTGAAACCATTCAATATTTTTCTCTTTCTTTCTGGCTTATTCCACTGAGCAGGCTCCCTTCTAGTTCCATCCAGGTTGCTGCGAATTGCATGTGTTTATCTTTTTTGAATGCTGAATAGTATTCCACTGTGTATATGTATCACATCTTCTTGATCCAATCATCTATTTTTGGGCATCTGGGTTGTTTCCATATCTTCACTATTGTAAACAGTGCTGCGATAAACATACGGGTGCATGTATCCTTTTGGATTAGTATTTTTGTGTCCTTTGGGTAGATTCCCAAAAGTGGTATTGCTGGGTCATAAGGAAGCTCCATTTTTTAGCATTTTGAGGAATCGCCCTACAGCTTTCCATAGTGGTTGGACTAATTTGCGTCCCCACCAGCAGTGTAGAGAGTTCCTTTTCTCCACATCCTCACCAGCATATAAATAATATTTTAATTTTAAGAAAAATGGAAATTAAATCTTTATCCTATACAGAATGATTAAAATTCGGGTTTAATTTCCAACTACTAATATAATTATGATGACTAATCTTAATAAAAAGTACTCTGAATTTGCCTAATACCTCCTAAATGATTAATTCCAAGGTCTTCAGGAAATTCTGAGTAGCAAGATTACTGTTTTTTTTCCTATTTCATAAGACTTTTGGATTGACGCGCTGGGAAATGAGTCACAGGCAGATTTCACCTTCCTGATCAAAAACAGTTATACAGTTATACCTATGACCAACGAGCTCCTAGAGCAAATTATCATAAACTCAGTGGCTTAAAACATCATAAATTTCTAATCTTACAGTTCTGGAGATCAAAAGTTTAAAACAGGTTTCACTGAGCTAAAATCAAGGCATCAGCAGGGACGCATTCCTTCCAACAGTTCTAATGATGAATCAGTTACTTGCCTTTTCCATCTTCTGGAACCTGCCTGCAGTCCCTGGTTTACAGCCTTTCTGGAGCCCTAAAGTGAGCCAGCAGAGCATCTTCAAGACTCTCCTGGTCTCTGACATCCCTCCCTCTGTGGTTATACCAGGCACAACTGGATAACATGAGGCCACCTTCCCATCTCAAGATTCTGAACTTACATGGTCTACAAATTCTCTTTTGCAGATAATGTGACATATTCAGATTCTAGGGACTAGGATTTGGACAATTTGCAGTGCATATGGGGTGGGGGTGGGGGGAGGCATTTTCTACCTACTACATCAACGATTAAGACTTTAATTCTTTTTTTTTATGTACTCATGTGTATATATATATGTTTATTTATTTATGGAGCTATGCATAAAATGACTAGCCATCCCCATGACATTAAACTACTTAACACTCTTCACACCAAAATAAAAATATATATACCAATGGCCTTAAAATTTTCATTCTTGGATAAATGCAAACCGACTCAAAAAATATTATTCAGAATAAAAAATGATTTTCTGTTCTTCAGATGTTTAATATACACATTAAGTAATTCCTAGTTGCTCCTTTCTCATGTTAAAGCATATAATTATAATTTTCAAATATATATATTTTCAAATATATATATACATATATATGTGTGTGTGTGTGTATATATATATATATATGAGACAATATACTTTGGATTGTGAGATAAAATAATTTGAGAATGGCCATCAAGTTTGGGAAAAATAAGATTGATTTATCATGTCTATGAAGTCTTCTACTCTAAAAACATTAAATGTCAAAAATACATAGGGTAACATATTTACATATTACATTTTCAGGGACTGTAATGAGGACAACTTGGAAGGGAAAGAGCATTTTTCTACCTACCACATTGACTATTGACTTTGATTATTAAAGTCTTTTCTCCTACTCTATAATAATATTAAATGTCAAAAATAATAAATCTTAAGTTATTTGTTGTGGCTACACATAATCTTGTCTATATCTAGTAACTCAACATTATAATAATAATGACAAACTATAGCCAAGAATACTGACATTATAAATATCACTTACATAAACCTGGGGACAGAAAGTATAATAAGAAATTTTTAATCTTAAATTCTGCTTTCTTACATTTATATACCTAGGGATTTATAGATAATTGAAATGTAGTAGGTAAAATTATAAACAAATTTTAACATTATAACATATCATTTATCTTCAGTTGATCCATTTCATATATCTAAATTATAACACTCATTGCTAATAAAAGTTAAAATCCAATTAATTTGCTTTCTACTGAAATGTTTTAATAGGTCACTCTAAAGCAACTTTTCTTCCTGAATTTGGATGAATGTTTTTACTCATTAAGAATAAACACTACAGGGGGCCTCCCTGGTGGCGCAGCGGTTGAGTGCTACGCTGTGGAGCTGTCCACAGCACGTGATGCGAGTTCGACGTCCAGCTGGGGAGAATCCCACATGGTGCAGCAGACCTCTCCTGCCTCGCCCACTGCTCCCCTCAACAGTGTATTTCTGATCTGCCTGTTCTGCTCCCCACTCTGTCTCTGGTGAACCCTCTCATCACCCCACGCCTCTGGCCTGTACCTCAGCTTGTATGTATAAATAAATTTAAAAAAAAAAGTATGTTTGTCCGTAATCACATTTTGTAGACAGCCACACCGAATCTCTTAGCTTAAGTAGATGATACTATATGCCTATATATACACACATACATATTGTACATGTCAATATACATAAAAGAATACAAGTATTAATCTGCATATATTATATCTTGTGATGACAGCCAAGCAATTTGGAAAGTTTTATATGCAACAGGAAAAAGAAAGTTTCATGTCTTATAGATAGATGAAATTGATGTCTTGGAAGCAAGACAAGAATAGGATATTTTCTGAGCACATTTTATGGGTGAGACTTTTTTCTAAGTGTTTCATTGAAACAATCATCTCAATAGTTTTTGTCAGTGCCTTAAAAATAGCCTATTCTGTTGCCTCCAACACCCCCCTTCCTAGCTGAACAACATAATCCATTCATTATCTTGCCTGATGTTCCACCAGAAATATAGTAGAGCATTGTTCTTTCCATATGCAAATATCCAAACAGAATTAAATGGAGAGTAAGTGTCTCCTCCCTGGAACCAAAGGTAACCCAGGCAATGACTCTCAATCCCTGATGAGGCTGCTACTCGGGCCCAGCTCCCTATCAGTTGGTATAGTCAGCAGAGGTCTCACTGAGGTTCCTGCTTTCCAGATATTTCTCTCAATGAACACATCAATATGAATTCAAAAGAGTGAAAAAATAATTCTCTATGATTTTCATTGGTGGCTTGGCTCTGGGAGTGGCTGTGGTAAATTATATAACAAGAATTTAATGTTAAACCCCTGTGATCTGTTAGACATAAAGTCAACTCAGAAACCTATAAAAGAAGATGAAACAATGAAGATTAATAAAATACACAATTCATAATGAAGTCTTCACAGGAAGACTTGACCAGAATCAATACGTGTAAGAACTTACTATTATCAAAAACACTAATATAGAAGTTTTATGCATTTTTTAAAATCTTGAATATTGGAAGAAGTTATTAGGTCCCTCTTAGGTTTTATAAGTGACAAGCCAAAACCAACAGATTTTGAAGGGGGACCAAGAATAACACCAAAAAATTGCCTAATCATTGTCAAGAACCAACTTGCTGTAACGTCAGGTGAATATAGGTGGTGAGCGTAAGGTATTCATTACACCAAACTTTCAAGCTTCCTTTTATGCTTGAAAAAAATTCAAAGTGAAAAGATAGAAATAAAGACACAATTCATAAGATTTTTTTTTTGCAACATTTGGGGATTCAGAGAAATTTGTAAAAAATTGAGGCATATTCAGACTCACCAGTTGGTTCATCTCTCCATACACAGCATCACCCCCCCAAAAATTATGTAAAACCTACCACCTGAGAAAATGGAAATCCACATTACTTCATACCCCTTAAACAGAACAAAATGTCACCCGTGTAGAGTTAAATTCTTTAGAGAAAATTCCTTTTGCAGATCATGTCATATTGACATGTACTAGAATAGCAATTAAAATATTCTAAATCTATCCCCCTCTTTCTGTAACTACTCTTGTCACACTGTCCTTAAGTCAAAGTACAAATTGCCCTAGGGCGAAGCAAAGACTGAACCATCTCCCAATTGCTCCAGTTACACAAATTCAAAGATGGATACAAGGAACATTTCTATGTCTGCACCCACCTAGGTGCATTTGAATTTCCCCAAATGATAAATAATCAAAATGCAAAAGGAAATGAAAGCCAGCCTGAGGGGTATCTGGAGGAGGGAGATACAAAGAGCGCTTTCATTTAAACCAGTTTATGGATGACTACCTAACGCACTTCAGAAAACTTAGGACAAAACCAAATGCCCTGAAACATGAATACCATTTAAAAATCACAGCTTGTAATCCCCAAATATTTTATTGTTATCAGGAAGTAAAACAAGTGTTCTTGAAAAAGTAGGATAAGAATCAAAAGAACCATAGTTTGAGGTCAAGAACATTGCTACTGACAAACAGAACCTTAATGTCTCAAAGTGATGTGCAAATGCCTTCTCATTCCCTTCGCAAAACACGAGAGCTAATTTCACATTAGAAAGCCCTCTAGTTTATCTTCCAACATCTTACTGACTTTGCTTGCAATACTAACTAAACAAAAACTGAGTGACTCTAGGCTGAGGTGCCCAGAACTTCTCTGAGTCACTCTGCGCACACCTCACACACTCTCTCTCTCTTCTGCCCACCCCACCTCACAAACACACCGCCTTCTCTCCTGGCTACTTCCACAAGCCTCTACTCCTCCTTTTATTCTTTATTTTTGCCCTTCCACTTTGCCTACTCCTTTTAGGTAAATTTCAGCCCCCAGCAAATGGCTATCCCAATGGGCAATAGTTCTAAAGAAATAACGCTTGTAAGAATTAGTGATTGAACCAAACGAAAATTGCTTCAGAAATTATTGACCTAACTACACAGAAAGTTGTAAAGAAAGTAAAAGAAAAGCCTGTTAATACTTTGTAAGCAATCCTTCAATCAGCAGTGAGTGATTAATCCAACTGAATTTAGTTGAAGAAGGTATTCAATGCCTATACAATACTTTAAAAGCTGTTACATAAAAGTCTCTATGAACACTTTGAGGATTATGAATTTGAATGGCAGCATTTGTCACAGAAGTCTGTAAGCTTGGAATAGACTGACCTGTGTTACCACCCTTGGGCAAGTTATTAAACCTGTCTGAACTCTGTTGCCTTATCTATAGAGAAATGATAACACCTATCTCACAGGGCAATAGGACACATGAGAGCATACACAGAAAGGGCACAGAGTATCCTTAGATAAAGAACCAAATAATGAGCAGGGAGCTGTTGAACACTAAGCTTTGTGAAAACTGTTTTGCATATGTGTCTCACTGAATCCTTAGAAGAGATGAAATTTTAGCTCCTTCCTCCCTGGAGAGAGCAGAGCCATATTCAGTACCCAGTGCTTCCCCAATTTAGCTTCGTGTTTGAATCATGTGAGGAGTTTTAAGAAACCTTGTTACCTGAGATACTTAAGAGTTCTGAGACATGGACCAGGCATTGAGATTCCTAAAAGCTCTGAGGTGATCCCAGCGCACAGATATGGTTGAGAATGATTATTCAATTAGCACCTTTCCCCTCTCCACCTTCCACCTTGCTGCACTGCTAGGTAATACTTTCACTCCTGAGGAGGCAAGTGCATTTCTCCCACATTCAAATTCTAGTGGTGCTTATCAACAAATCAGCCAATCATTCATTCATTGGGAATTTGGAAAGAAGACATAGTTACCACCACAGGGAAAAATAACCCGAAGCTTAGAGAATAAATGTGAAAGTAAGCCAAGAGTAGTCGTCCAGGGTGCTCAATCATGCCTTAAACAGCACAATGCTAGGTGCTTGAGGTAAAGCAATGAAAAACACAGACACACAGCCTGACCTGATGGGAGCTTTCAGTCAAGTGATAAGAACTGTAAGGAAGGTAACATCTGGTTGCTATGGAAGAAAAGGAATGACACCCCTCCAGAGCCTGTTTCCCAGGCTGGAGCAGCACAAGCACTCAGGGTGAAAGAACAAGAAAGTGGGAGGTGGGGAAGAGGAGAGGTCCATTAAGAACAGGCATGACTGAAAGCCAAGTGCAGATACTGAAGCATCTGCACTGCCTTAAAAGCATCTTGCCCTCCCTCGTGCAGCCTGGGAATTCGGGAAAAATCTTCATGAGGGGAGCTCTGCACTGACTCTTCAAGGAAGGAAAGGTGATACTCAAGTTGAGAGATGGTGTGAATATCCTAGAAAAAAAAAACACAGCAACAACTTTGAAAGAAACATAGGCAAACTGCATCCAGAGGACCTGCACACTTCTTCCCTCGTCTCCCAAATCACCCATCACTCCTCATCACTCCTCCATCCTCTTCTACTGTCTCTCCCACCACTTTATGTCCCTGTCTTTGCTCCCACCATTTCCCCTTTGCATGTTCCTGTGGGCAGCCTCCAAAACCTCTGACACACCCACACCACCTGAACACTCCCTTCTATGGCCTCATTCTGGGTCACTGTCCTAGAAGCAGGGCTGGATTCACTAACCTTCGCTCAGCAGGGCTCCACCCACACTTGATTTATAATCCTCTGATGTCGCCATCTGGAAATACTTAATAATTTTTTTAAAAAGAGGATGCACATTTTTATTTTTCACTGCATCCCACAATTTATGTGGTTTGTCCTGCCTAGAAGATTTAAGGATTGACCAATCTAGGTAGAGCTTTCTAGAAAATAATTTTTGTGAACTCACCTCCAGTGCAATGATTTTTTTAAAAACTGACTCAGTGTGCGGATTGTCTATAATCTCTATTTATAAAAACATGGGCTATTAAATTAGATGCTGACACACATGGATCTTGTTACAAAGGAATAAAACATCTTTTTCTCTCTGAAAAAAAATGCAGTAAATTAACAAATTGTAATATGGAAGACACAGATGGGAAATACAGGAAGTTAACAAGACATCATCCTTCAGAGCAACTGTTCATTGGACTTCCTATCCCAGGTCCATTCCTTGCCTCCTCTGAAAGAAAGATAACTCTTACAAAATACTGGAGGAGAAATGTAGTGAAACCGATGCTTAAAGAAAAAAATGTGGGGAGACTGCTGTTGAGACACTGTCAAGCCATGAGCGAAACATTTATCTTCTGGGGAAGGATTTTTCAGTCCAGAGACAAAGGCTGGGAGTAGAATGGTCTATGGGCATACAACAGTCATGAAACAAGACCCATCCTCACTGAAAAGGGAAGAGCTTTCTTAAGATTCCACTCAAGTACAAAAGGGTCCTGGGCCACATTTCTTCAGTTGCAATGACTGACATAATAGAATAAATTATGTTTATGATTGACTCCCAAAAAAAGATTGTGAACTGAGATTTTCAAAATAAAACAAAAAATTGAACTGAGTCCCTGTGCCTTCCCTTTGCAGCTTGCTCTCATTTGTATGACAGAGGACAAGTAGACAGGTAGAATAGCACTGGCCAATTCCCCTCATGACAAGGTAGTCTCTTTTTTTTATTGTTATTTATATCTTTTACATTTTGTATTTCCCTTGGGCAACTCACCACCAATTCACCCGTGATCCATCTTCATGGTCCCTTGTGTTCTTTTCTACTCCATTTTGTGCCCTTTTCCTTCCCTCCCTCCCCTCCACCCTCCCCACCCACCAAGTGTCTCTCTCCTATTTGGTGTCCTTATAGTCCTGTTATAAGTGAAACCATTCGATAGTTTTCTCTTTCTTTCTGGCTTATTTCACTGAGTATGATCCCCTCTAATTCCATCCATGTCACTGCAAATTGCATGTGCTTATCTTCTTTCCATGCTGAATAGTATTCCATTGTGTATATGTACCACATCTTCTTGAGCCAATCATCTATTTTTGGACATCTGGGTTGCTTCCATACCTTTGCTATTGTGAACAGTGCCTCAATGAACATATGGGTGCATGTATCCTTTTGAATTAGTGTTTTTGTGTTCTTTGGATAGATTCCCAAAAGTGGTATGCTGGGTCATATGGAAGTTCCATTTTTAGCAGTTTGAGGAACTGTCATACAGTTTTCCATAGTGACTGGACCAGTTCACATTCCCACCAGCAATGTAGAAGAGTTCCTGTTTCTCCACATCCTTTTCAGCATTTGTTGTTGCCTGTATTTTTAATGTGTGCCATCCTCACAGGTGTGAGGTGGTATTTCACTATGGTTTTGATTTGCATTTCCTTGATTATAAGTGATGTTGAACATTTTTTCATGTACCTGTTGGCCATTTGCTTTTCTTCTTTGGAGAAGTGCCTTTTGAGCTCTTCTGCCCATGACAAGGTAGTCTTAAGGGCTAACTCAGAAGTTCTTTTATCTAAAAGTGCTTAAATCTGGGTGAACGAGTCACCCATATAAAAGGTTACTATTGCTACCTGCGATCGCCACTCCTTTTCTTCATCTTAACTCAAGATATCATAAGATCCCTTTATCTAAATCAGACTAAGTCTGTCTGTCAGTCCCTGCTCACCTCTGTCTTGCCCAGCTGCAGATACCACTCAGGATCTGTCTCTTGCTAGCTTCTAGTGGATTCCAAATCCTTCATCTTCTTTGGCTTGTAGTTGTGTTACTTCACTCTCATTCTCCTCCTTCCCATGCCTTTTCTCTGTATCCTCTCCCCTTCTTGTAAGTTATTGGATTTAGGGCCTCCACTAAGTAAGATCTCATTTTGACTGATTACATCTGCAAAGACTATTTCCAAATAAAATCACATTCTCCGGTTTCAGGTAAACATGAATTCTAGGGGGATAGCATTCTACCTACTACAGTGAACTTGTTTGGTAATAGAATCTTTGCAGATGTAAATAGTTAAGGATCAAGATGAGATCACACCGGATAGGGGGTCTCCAAAACCCAATGACTGGTGCCATTATAAGGAGAGAGGACCAAGTGAAGACTGAGACAGAGTCTCCAGAGGGATGCAGCTTTAAACGAAGGGATGTGGGAGCCACCAGAAGCTGGAAGAGGCAAGGACCCATCAGAGGGAGCATGGCCCATTGACATCTTTATTCTGAACTTCCAATCAGCAAAGTTGTGTGAGAGTAAGTTTTCATTGTTTAAACCACCAAATTTATGGTAATTTGTTGCAGTAACCCTCAAAACTAACTGGAAGAAGGAGAAGGGTAAAGATGAAGAAGTTTTGAACATGACAAAATGATGGTAACACTTTGACAAACTTCCAATTAAAAAAAAAAAAAACTAGTGAGAAATGCACCTGTGTCAAGACAAACTCCAAACTTTTTTCATTTAATGTCGAGACTGATTAAATCAAAGGAATATAATAGTCAGAACTCTTTAAATTTTACTGAATCTGTGCCTGCAGCAGCTATATGGAAGAAAACATTCTTGGAAGGCTGGGATTAAGCTACTAGATATTTCCTTTATTTATTTATTCATTCATGTATTTATTTATTGAGTAGAGTGGACTTTTAAAAAAGAGGAACCTTTAAATTGTTTATCAGGAAACCCCTGCTAAAGAAACAACCAGCTCTTAATAAACTAAAAATTCTTGAGGAGATTAAAAAAGAATAAACAAAGAGATACAAATGACTGTGCAAGACAAAGTTTTAATTTCCAGTGACCTTGGAATCCAAGATCGGATGGGTCCACCCAGTTGAGCTCATCTTGCCTCAGCCTCCCTCTTCCAGAATGTCTCTAAACTAAATCCCTCCTCGGTTCCTTCTCAAGAGCAGTGGAAGATATTACTAGAGCTGGAACTTTGAAAATTAACTTCTAAAATGTCTGGGTGTGTAGAAAACCACACCCAGGCCTAAAAGGAAAACATATTTTTGGAAGCTAAGAAAATATCTCCAGCTCTCAACAAAATTTTCTCACAGGACTTTGTTATCTTGAGTCCCATCTGTGGCAAATACCTGGTGAAATGAAGTGGCAGAGTCTTGAATAATGAAACATGCCCTTTTCTAATAAAACCAACTTGTTTGAGTTTTATCAAAATTTATTTTCTAGAGAAAAATGCTATCATTTCATTAGCAAAAAATCAGACTTAAAAGAGGTTCCTTCAGTAATAAAATTTCATTTAATGATAGCCAACATAGGACTATCTTTAACTAAATTTATTGATGTGAACAGTTCTACAATGAACTTTCAGTATAAAGCTGAAATCAGTAGCAAATGCCATGTATCTGTGTTGATTTTTCTGCCAAGTCAGATCCGTCAGCCACCTTTCTCTCCATCACTCCACAGACCTACTATGGATGTGCATTACTCCCTGTTGAGTTTCTGCTGGAGTATCAGCAGGTCAAAGAGTGGAAAGAAAAGGGGCAGATGGCTGCTTATTGACACGACCCATCCTGAGATCATTATTAGTCTAACAGTGGCAGGTGGGGTGGTTCCTTTCATACAGCTCTATCCATCTCCAGCCCCAAGTAACTCTTCCCTCCCCTGTTCCATCAGGCCCAGGTAGAGACAACTTCCCACTGTGGCCAGTTTCTAGGCCCCTTAGGTTCTGTGAGTCTGACTGCACTTCTGCAAAGTGCAGCTTCACTAACGGGTCCTGACTAAATCCTAGGGCCTGCCACTGGTTTCCAGCCAGAAGCATGACTGATCAAGTAATAATGCCAACATCTGTAAGTCAATTTTAAATATTTACATGTAATCTAATTCAGATAAATAATCAAAACAACACAAAAGACAACTTCCTGCCTTTTCACCATTCCATGTATACACATTGAAATTTGGTCTATCCTCTAAGAATCTGCTTTAACAAGTTTTTGCACACAGTTTCTCCCACATTTGAACCTCTATTATTTATTTTTATTATTATTATTATTATTTTGCACTTAGGGTATTTTTCTCACTCTGCTTTATTTTTCTTTGTGTTCCAGTTGTGACCCCTTTCTCTGGCTAAAATCTCCTTATGACTAAGGACAGAATGGTACCGATTTTTATATCTCTTTCCAACCCAGTAAGTAGTTCCAGGGCAGTACACATGTCCAATAACTGTGTGCTGCTGTCATAAACTCTAACCAGGCAAGTATTTCCAATGAGTCCCCCACCATCAAACTAAGACCATCTCCATAAACAGGCATATCAGATTTTCCTATATTACATACAGACATATTACATATCAAGATACACACACTCCACTGAAATTTTCACCTGGCATTTCCTCTTCCATTTGTCTTTTTATTTATAAAGAGAACTTTTCATTCCACTATGCCACTCATCACACACACTGTCACTGTCCCTGATTGGCCAGCTTTCCTTCTGGCCTGAGTGCCTCCAGATACCAGCTGTGGGAATCTCTTCAGCTTCCTCTGGGAGGCTCCTTCTTCTGCCTGCTCCATCACTTACTTATCACGTTCAATTATCTGCCCTGTCTGAGTCCTTCTTTCCTTAACAGAAAGTAAAACTTTAGGTGTTCATCAATTCAATTATCCAGTAGCCACTTGTTAAAGATTAGCCACTGTGAGGGACACAGAGAAGAGGCAACCCCTGAATCAGAGGCAACCCCTCCGACAAAGAGTTTTCAGTCTGGTGGGGGCAGCTGGAAGAGAAAGGCAACTACAGTGTGTGTGGCTGGGAAGGTGACGGTGTTAGCATGGGGTCCTACAGGAGCACACAGGAGGGTGTGGCTGGTGGAAAGGGTGAAGGAAGATGTCCAAGAAGAAGAGAACACTGAACCAAGTCCCCAGTTCTAAGTTGAAGTTAGATGGAAAAAGGAACATCCTTGATATTTCATTGATTTTGAGAATTATGGAAGTAATAGTCATAGTTGTACCAGCAAAGGATGCTTTTTACAACTTAAATTAATACTAATTTACTTGAATTCTACTATGTATGAAGAGAAATTAACTGCTCTAGTGAGTCTGACAAGTGAATTAAATTCAACTTCAAAATTAAATTATCCCTCTGCTGGAGATTCACTTAGAGCAGTAAGATGCCGGAGAAAAGTAATGTAAATTAAAATTACACTTAAAAATTCAATATGTCACTGTGATCTTACGATGATGTTTATTTCATGTTTAAGCCACTACAATTTTCTCCTCCTACAGAGGAGCCTCCTGCACAACTCGCCAGCAGCTGGGAGCTACCTCTGGTGGGCGATGAGGCTCCCAGCTCCGAGAGTCCTCTCACTTCACCGAGAGAGAGTTACAGACACTGATGGAAATGTTTTCATAATTTTTTAGTAAATGTATTAATGCTATGAACAACCAATGAATAACCAACTTACACATTTTCATAGTTAATTTTTTATCTATGTATTTAAATAGATAATTTATTAAATAGATAATGTATTAAAAGTTTATTTGTAAGACATTTAATAGTGCTTACGTTCCCAGGCTAGGCCTCCCAAGTTTATTATGGCGGTGATTCTGGTCACCATATCAAACATTACCAGAGGAGAAAAAATATGGGCAATGGTCAAATACAGAGGCCTTGAGTCCTGATTCTAATGAAGTAAATGAAGTTAGGGGCTCTGAGGCAAAGACTGGAAATGGAGCAGTAGGTACAGGTAAGTGAGGTCTCTGGAACTTTTGCACTGCACCAAGGAAAGAGGAGAGGCCAGAATCTCAAATTCATTAGTTACTAACTGTGTGGTCACTGCCAAATTTTGTTTTTTCTTCCAGTCCTTACATGCAACCAAGGAATGGCAGTGAGGATTAAGTAAGGTAAATATGGCGCGCACCACCAGTGTGTGCCACACAGCAGGACGCAGTAAATACTGGTGCCTTCAATTTCTCCCTTCGCTTTCTGAACCTGTTGCTAGCCAAATCTACGGAGAAAATGAATTCCACTGTAGAGCTGAGCAAAAAGAATTCAATGAAAAGCATGGGGTATGTGTGGACATGTGTGTATACATGAGTGTGTGCATGCATACATGTATGTGTGTACAAGTAAATAATAAGTGCATGTGCCAGTGAACAGTAAGAACTCGATAAATACTGGGTTATTTTCCACCAGCTCCAAGCACTATGCTGAAAGAGCCTACTTCCTTTTCTACCAACACCATTCTTGTTCACCATTCTCTTCCTCGGCCACTGGAGTGTGAATCATAGCATTCTTTCTAACAGTCAAAAGCCATCATTTAATGTCAGGGTGAATCAAAAGAGAATGAGCCAATAGGGCCCCACACATGAGGCCTGAGCCCAGAGGAGGGGAGGGTTGTGGACAGACTGTAGTAATATTTTTACAAGAATACCCAGGATGTGAGCATGTGAAAAGAAGCCCTTCTCATGTATGCACAGAAGACATGTGGCTTCAGCCCAGTGGAACCCGAGAGGTCCTAACACCACTGGGACTATGATAGGGCTTTTGCTTTTCAGAGAAGGAGGATATCAGCCACAGGAGTAAGGATGAGCAAGATACTAGTACCCAGTGCTTCCAAGCGTCCTGGACATCAGGAAAAGAAGCATTCGGAGAGGAAAATTATGAGAGACTATTTCATGATCACATAGAAGATGGCCCCAGCAACTCCCAAACACCTCGGGGAGACTTCATTGGGGAGGCAGAGAAGTGGAACTGAGATCTCAGCAAGGACACAAACCAGGAAAGCTAGAGTTGCCTTCATGTGCCTACTTTGCTTCCATTGGAAGGTGAGGTCTGTGAAAGGGCACAGAGAGAAGGCCGGGAGAGAACCAAGGAGGAAGTCCAGGCCTGCATGTCAGGGGCATGAGAATGACTGGAGGGAGCTCTAGTCCAATGATTTGGTAGCAGGACAGAGTAAATAGTTACATTGCAGCTACATAGATAATACAGTTTCTAGATATTATGGTACCAATATTAACAAGCACTACTCTTCTAATCAAACATAAGCTAAATCCTTTTGTTGACTGCCACACAGAGATGACAATGATGGCTGACTAGCACTTGTCAGGATCTTGGGCAGAGGACCCTATATAAAAATCAATTATAACCAATTGTTTCCCATTCTACAGTGGCCTTTTATCTATAATAAATGAAGTTTTGATCTCTAATCCATACACCATACAATGAGCACCAACAGAGTAATGTCTACAGCATCTAAACTCTGATTCATTTATGCCAGTGCTCTAGGAATTTATCTTATAAAGCCTTCGCTTATCTAATAATTATGCCTTTGGTGTCTTCTAAACCATGGCAATATATACTGATTAATATTTAAGTGGTTTCACACTGAGATAAGACGGGTTATGAAATGTCTTAGCCATGTCTGAGATAGAGAAGAGCTGTGACTTCATTTGAACTATAATACAATAGTTCCTGATCGTTCGATATGAATGTTTAACCCAATAGATAACCACTGTTTTCCAGGCTAACACTTAAGTTGTTGATTTAGAGATATTCTGGGATAGGCAAATGAACAAATTTGAGGAGAAGAGGGCAAACAGAGTGCAGGAGGCCCTGATTGGCAGGTATTTGTAACTATAATTTAGGAGAAACAAGAAGTATATGGCCCAGGGCATATAATTCATATCTCCTAACTGATTAACTAAAATTCAGGAGGATGTATGGATAATCTCCATATAAGTCTAATTTGTTTGTTGCTATACATATAGTAGGGTATACATATAAAAGCTTTGGATAAGGGAAATTAAAAGAAAAATTTTGGAATGGGAATTTCAAAAAGTCTTGCAAAAGAGTAAGAAACATTAAACAACAAAGACTTTGAACCCAGAAATATCCACAGAATGAGAGAGAGCAAAAAGTGAATGGAACTGAAAATTACGAGGCCTGAGCTATGGTCCTGATGTTTACACTAACTCACTCATGCTTTTGCCAGGTATTTTCATCATCAGTCAACAGAAATATGGTAAGTGAAAAGGATCATTTTGAAACATCAATGAAAAACTTTTATAACTGGCCAAATGCAATAGTCCTGAAGGGAACTTTCTGTGCAGTATTCATGTTTAAAAAGCATATACCCCCCCTTAACAGTATAAAACAATTGTCCTGGGTAGAAGGCAGAATAAGCCATCAACCCCTAAGGAACAGAAACGAACAAAGTGGAAGTTCTATAATATTCCTGAGTTGCTCCTGTTTTTGATACCCAAGTTTCATTTTCCTGTATTTTTTCAGTATCACAAGCAGTGACACCTGCCCCAAGACTGAAGAGACCGATGCAAAAGCAAACAGTAATCAATCACAATGCTGTGGAAAGGCCCTTGTTCTCCTGATCTAATTTTATTTTGTGACCTTCAGCAAGCCTCACATTTTTTCATGCTTGAGTTTTCTCATCTGAATATGTATGTAATATTATCTAAACTACCCTTATCATAAAAAGAAGGAAAATTTTAAAAATATTAAAAATCAAAGCATTTCAGATCAGAAAGTACCAGTTTTGAGTGCTAATGTGCTTAATGGAAAAAGTACTGAACTTGGAATCAAAATACTGAATTTGAAAGCAGGTTTGCTATAGGAGCTGGGAGACGTTCTAAGCTCTCTATGTTTTATCATCTGATAAGGGCAAACTGCCAGATCTTCCTTGTTCACCCCAAGATTGCCAAATTCAAGTGAGATTATACACGTCATGGCATTCCTTGAGCTCTACTGACTGTAAAGAGTGAGCTCCTGACAGTGGCTCTAGAACCAGGAGAAGCCTGGCGACCTGTTTCTGCCTTCAGCCATTTTCACAGACCCAACCATTGTGAGTCAGGGAATCTCAGGATCTCCAGAAGGTGAAGGGACACCTACAAAAGAGGTGAATTTAATCTAAGCTTCACAGCTTTATGCAAATCCCAGAAGAATAACTTAAACTTGTTAAAAATGGTTTAATCAAACCAAATAGGAGAGAGACACTCAGCGGGTGAGAGAGGGGTCGAGGGGAGGGGAGGATAAGGGCACAAAATGGAGTAGAAAAGAACACAAGGGACCACGGAGATGAATCAAGGGTGAATTGGTGGTGGGTTACCCAAGGGGAATACAGAATGTAAAAGACATAAATAACAATAAAAATATATACCCAAAAAAATGGTTTAATCATTATTCTTAACTGGTTTGTGAAATAGCAGCAGGTATAAGCAAAAGCTTATTTACCAACAAGTCCATGTTGCAATAAAATCTCTTGTCCCAATTAAAATGTAGCAAGAGCCAATAGGTAATGACCTGGGGCTTCACCATGGGAAAAAACCCACATTGTCATAACTGGCTGGATTATGACAAGGCTCTCCAGAAATGCTTTCTAGCCCATACTCAAAACAAGAGCATCCTGGAAAGAAGTCCAAATAATCCCAGACGATCTTTGCTCATTTTATGGATAATGCCTCTCTCTACATACTATTTGGGATTTTTTTTTCTTATTCAGAAAGGCAGGTTTTTCTCCCTCCATTAAGCCCCCTGTAGTTCCTTTAATCAAAGGGGTAGCTACTGGGGGCAGGAGGCTCCTTAAATAAAGTGGAAAGGGAAGGGGACAAAGGAGGAAACCAAGGCCCCTCTTGATTGGAGATCTTCTTTGTAAAATATTTAATGGACAAGAAAGTCCATTCTGCAATTTTTGAGGACTCAAAACATAGACTTAGAGCCCAATCTGCAACAGTTCAATCTCAACCACACCTTTAGTGCCTTGTTCTACAGTAGGGAATACGTCTCCAACGTTTTTCCAGCTCTGAATTTAAACCCACCTAATAATAAAACATTTTCTAAACTATGTTTAAGATTGTAACATAATTATCATATTACATTCCTAATTTTGCACCAAGAATTTCTTTTTTAATTCTCATTGCCTCTTGATTTTGGCACTGGAAAAATTAATTGAATCTTAAGAGCAAGAAAAAATTTTCTACTCAACTTTGAAATTCCTCAAAGGAACTCGAAGAGTTTTAAATCTATATAGAGTTAGTGTTGCTTATAGCTGATGGGGCAACTGGTCTCCTACCAAAAGATACCATGTCTTAGGACCAAAATAAACAAACAAAAAACATCAATTTCAAACTGTCACCAGCATCCAGAGCAAACAAGTGCCTTTGTGTTTGTTCGTAATTTCTGACTGGGCTGTGTTTTGTCTGTCTACTTGAGCTCCAGGTTGCCTATCACATGGTGGAAGGACCTTTGGCAATGCATGTAGGTGCCAGAAAACTGAGGTTTATTGAGCAGCTGGCATTACTCTGAGAGGGACATCTGTTCTCAGGAAGCTCCCACTCTGCCAGCCTTCAAAGCCAACTGACTCTTTATGCTTCAGGACACAGACACACACACAGAGAGACACACACACATATACACACACACAACCTTTCCACACATTGCCTAAGTGTGAAACCAAAGTTGGAGAAAGAAGCTGGCACCACACAATCTCCATGTCTTTGCAGAGGCTGAAGGCACACACAGAGAAGACCCTCGAGTACTCTGTGGACTTGTCTGCATGGGAGGAAAGAGTCTCCCACCCTGCCCAGGGCCCATGCTAGAACAGTCATCTACAGCCCAGGAGACTTAATAGAGATCCTCAAGATGATATCCAAACCAAATGTCAAGGTGATGCATCTACTGTCGAGCTTTCAACATTCAGAAAATGACTTGTAAAAATTGTCTTTAGTGATTTCTGTTTTTGGTTTTCTTCTCCTTGTAGAATCTGCTTTATTATAACATTTAGTGAGCACAGATCAGGTCCCTCTCCAGATGATTCTGCAGAGTATGGCCTGAGGGAGGAAGAGATCAGAGTCCTGATCAGCAGCCCCTCCCAGCCCAGGTTCCTGACCCTCCTTCAGACCATGAGCTACATAGCAAAAGAGAAAAGGCCTCTTTTCTTTTTTATTATTATTGAGGTAAAACTGACATAAAACATCATCTTGGTTTCAGGTGTGCAATAAAAAGATTCAAGAATATTTATATATTTTATGAAATTATCAGTTCCTCAAAAAAAAAAATACATCATGTGATCCAGAAATGCCACTTCTGGGTATTTATCTCAAAAAAGCCACTATCTCAAACAGATATCTGTACCCCATGTTCTCTGTAGCATTATTTACAATAGCTGAAATATGGAAATAACCTAAGTGGCCACTGATGGGTAAAAGAGATGGATAAAATGGCTAAAAGAGATGTAGTTGGTACATACATATATCGGACTACTACTCAAGAAATGCCCCTTTTAAAACAGATTTCATATAGGAAGTTAGAGAAGTGAGAGGGAAAGAGTTCTTTGGAGGGAATGCCTTTAATCACACTGTGTGGTTGGTCAGATCAGACAACTAAGAGTAGGGTCAGTGAGACTAATGTCCCCCAAAACAGACACACAGAGGTCATGACCAGGAGACTCAAATGGAACATCCTACTAATTGTGTGTCCATGCACATACATATACGTGTATACACTGTATACACACATGTGTGGAAATACAGGAAGTGAAGCTATTGCTTAAATGGTTTCAGTCTGCCCTCATCACTGCACATTGCTAAGCTGATGTCCAAGATGGGGAAAGTGAAAAATGTTATGATGATTTTATAAACTGTATCATACTTTAAGAAATAATTTAGAAGCTTAAGAGGCAGTTAGTGTAAAAAAAAAAGTGGTAGAAAATTCTAGAGAGAAAGGTGAAGATAATAGTACGAGAAAGCAGAGATGAGAATTACTGCATTTGACCATTCAATCTGGCTCTTCAGTCAGGCAAAAAGAGAATCAAGAGAAGTGAAATAACCCTCACGATGCAATAAAGGGGCACATTATAGCTATACAAGATGATAGTTTTTTTCAGGCACTGAGTTTAGGAAGAATTTATCACATGAAAATAGGAAATATCAATCGATACCAATAAAATATTCAATAACAACAAATAATGCTCAAGAAGCAAATCAGCAGAGTTTTGAGTATGGGTTTGGCAGTAGGCAAATTTGGGCTCAAATTAACAAGCAGGGCACTGGGCAAGCTACTTATGCGCACAAAGTTGCTAGTTCCTCACCTCGGAAAAGGTGGGATGGGGCCTCCAGCTTAAAAATGTCATGAGGTTTAAATGAGATGACACAGGTAATGGATCCCACACAGTCCATGACTAGCAGGTGCGTGAGAGATGTTGTAGGAATAAATCTTGAACTCGGTGAAAAAATTTAAAGGTTGCCAGAAGGAAAAGAAAGGAAGGAGGAGGGAATGGTAGGGAGGCAGAAGGGTTATTGGCACAGGTGGCTTGGAGGGTGAGAGGAACATGTGCTCATATGGAAGAGTAAAAATGTAACCCCAAAATAATAATTTAAAAACATTTAAAGAGATGTTGGTTGCATATCCCACTCCTCTCCTCTACTCACAAGGGTTGGATTGGGGTCTTTGTGCAAACAGGACAAAGTCAGAGACCTAGTGGCCTCGAAGGCTTTTCCAGTGAGCACTTAAATATTACAATAGTCTAAATAAATTGCCAGCTAGCCAGACACAACAACAGAACTGAGAGAACCTGGAGGAATGATAGCTAGTGAGTCTCAGATTGACAACGATGTCAACCACAATCAGGAAACTGTTGCAGGAGTGTCAAGACTCAACTGTCTGGTAAGTACCTACAATATAGATGCTCTTTGTTGCTAACCAGAGAGCTTGATTTCTGAGACACTCATTGCCAAGTGGAGGGATTGACATCTTTTTAACTCTCACCAAAAGAGTGGACCATACCACCTACACCTGGACACCGGCTGTACACATGATTATGGACAAAGTCAGCTTTTTGTCTCAAAGAAAACACACATTGTAAACCTCTCAAATGCTTAGACAAGAATGAACTGGGATTCCAGAACTCTGTGCCATAGAGCTCTGGAGCAATCATTGAAACTTGAAATATTTAAGAATAAATGTCACCTACCTAAAAAAAAAAACACCAAAAAAATAGAACGCCTCTATATGGTTCTAAAAATCATCTTATTTTTAATAGCACTATCACCAGATGGAAAAGTGGATGTACACATATTGGGTGGATGACTAAATGCTTAGCAATCTTTTACCATATGTTTGACTCTGTGCTAGATCTTTACACATACATTATTTCAATTAATTCCAGCAACAGGAAAACAAAAATATTACATTGGGTTTTCATCATCAATCACATTCACATTTAGGTACAACTTCAAATTTATATTAGTGATCTATAAAAGAACTGTTAAACCAAATTAAAGAATGCTATAATATCACATATATGATCCATAAATACACTTAAAGAGACTGAAGCAGAAAATGGCTATTAGTGGGAATATTATGGTTACTTAGTTATCACATATATTGCTTTGAGCATAATTAACAATTTGGCTAATACATGAAAGTTCTTCAGCTAAAGGAAGAATTAACCAAAATTCATTTTCACAGCAAATTCCAGCCCCTGGCAAAGTTTTTTTAAATCTTCACATTTTCTCAAATCATGAAAGCAGGACAACGGCACTTAGCCAAAGCAATGGCTTAATTTTAGGGACTGTACAAAATCCACTGCAATCAAGGTCATATCCAGGGTTACTGTGCCACCTCCTAAATGGCTCTGCTGTCAGAAACACTATGAATCATTTACAAGTACTGACACGTGACGGAAATGTCAGTGTTCAGTAACAGAGGAACCAATGTACTTGGAGCCTTTTCAGAATCTCATTCTTGCTGAGAAACTTTCTGATCTCCCTAAAGACACCACCATTCACTCACTCAATATTTACAGCTTGTTCTCTGTGTGCCAGGCACTGTGCAAGGCACTGTGCAAAGGGACGGGTACATCAGATACTGTCATGGCCCTGCTAGAACTTATAGACATTCTGGACCTCAGCACAAAAATTTAGGGGCACTTCATGGTGATCAGGAGTGGCATTTAAACAGACTGACATAATTTGACACTGGGCTTCACCACTCACTCACTTAGGGGGACAGTCCTAGAGAAGAAAAGGACTAAAAATCAAAGTGCAGGCATATATGCAAATATGCTCTTCCTAAGGACATATCATCTATTCAGTATGCTCAAAATACACTTGGGAAAATGATCCAACATCATGGATATAAGGTCTATCACCACTCGATCCAAATGCCCACTAGCAGGTGTGGGTTTGGTTAGGAGAACTGTGTAAACCATGCCCAGTGAAGCACATCACAGCCTGAAAGAGCACCAGGAATCCCAGCATTCCCTGGCAATCTAATCCAATACTCACTTCACACTCACACTCACATGTGACACTGATAAATTATCAAATCTGCCAATTGCTTACCAATCAGGAGCATGGAGAGAAAAGCACTCCTACACGGATATAAACACACCAAGCACCTAGATGAATTCCAACATCCTAGATGAAATGCCAACATTAGACTATCTCATGTTTTTGTACTTTTTTATATATCATTTTAAAATTACTGCAGTGAGATATATATTTGAGTGAGATAAGGAGCCCTCACACACAGAACAGCCATGAGAAACTGACTATGCAACAATTGTTGGCTGAGTGCCTGTTTCGTGCCAGGAGCAATGCCAAGCATAGCTGTTAACTGGGGGGAGAAAAGGAGACCCCAGTAGTGGCAGGCCAATCGGCACAAGTGCCTTAGTACCAAAAGTCTATGTACAGAGACGGTGACTGAGAAAGGAGAGAACACGGGAGTTGAATGCAAAACCCAGTTCTGCCACATGACTTTGGTAAGTTGCTTAGTACCTCTGGACTCCTGTTTCCTCACCTGTGCAAACAGAGATAACTACAATCACCCAGTGGTAACTGGGAAGACTACGTGATAGCAGTTATGGCCATTAGGTCACACGTCTCACACTGTCATAATTTAACATGGGGCTTCACTGCTCAGTAAAGGTGTCACATTTCTGTGCCTCAAACTTCCTCATCTGAAAAATGGGCATGAAAACAGTCTCTTAGAGGGTGGTGGTGAGGATTCAAGGAGCAAATCATGTAAAGAACTTAGAGCAGTGTATGGAATGTAGTGAGAACTCACACCAAGTTAGTTCTTACCAGGCTTTGAAGGAAAGATTTCACCAGGAAAGGTAGGTGGGAGCATGGTTGAGAAAGGATGGGAAGGGAAGAACTGTAGAGAGGGAGAAAAAAACAAAGACCAGGAAAGAAACCTGGGCGATCTGAGGTAGAAGATGGCAGCCCTACCCTCTCATGTCCCTGACACCAGCTGCTTCTGTCCCAGTCAGTGCCCAAGCCAATCCCAAGCGGCACAGCATTCTCTCAGCCTCGACATCAGCTGGAAGTGGGGAACCACAGCTTTCATCACAGAGCGTGAGCCCCAGACACACTCATGTCACTGAGACTCTCCCAACTGCCCCTGGAGACACTGGGGTGATCAGGATGCCCCAGAATCAGAGTTCTTTCCTGAGGTCACTAAGCTTGAGTTCTTTTGGGTCATATATACTTTGTATATAGCTTTACAGAACACATTCACATGACATGATTTTTTTTAAATCTACTCATTCTCTGAGAAAGAGTACTAATCTTACAAAAAATGAGATGGCTATTTTAATTTGTCTCTCTGCATCTGTGTGTGTGTGTGTGTGTGTGTGTGTGTGTGTGTGTGTGTGTGAGAGAGAGAGAGAGAGAGAGAGAGAGAGAGAGAGGAGAAACCAAGTGAAAAAACAAGGTATAGAACTGTACATAATTTGATCACATCTGTGCAAAAGAATGAATATGAGAATGTAGCCTATAGTTGAATAATTCAAATAATTCTTGAAGGATATGAAAAAATGTTTACATGAGTTCTCACTGAAGAGTAGAGTTGAGAAATCTATAGTGAAAAAGAGACTAACATCATTTAATGCACTTTTTTTTCTTAATTTTATACCATGCATATGTTTACTTAAAAAAAAATTAAATTTAATGAATAAACTAGAAACCCCAGAAGTTGACACTAATGCCTAAATAAAAGTATGTATTCCTAATACCAAGTGAGTTGTTGGTAATGGTAACTGTTGATTGTTACTACTATTATTATTTACATAATATTAACTATTTCATAATTAATAAAGTTATTTAACAGTAATAACTATTTGCATAGTAATAACAGCACTCAAGCTTATTTATCTGCATCAGCTCTCCCTCAGGGAGGCTATGAGCTCCATGAGGATAGCTCCTCTCTGGAATGACTTTTGCTTACAGCGAACACAGCACCTCCCATAGGGGAGAGCATTATCACAGACTGACTGACTGAAACAACACAGGAATAAATGCCCTGAGCAGGGCCTGGTGGGTGAGGGAGCAAATGCATTCTTATCTCCATTTTGCAGATGTGGAAACGGAGATCCAGCGGGGTTGTGTGAATGGATGTCTGACATTAAAAGCACTCAATAAGTATTAGTTGTACATTTACTGTTTCTATTATTATAGAGAAAAAGTCATGGCCAGGGCATAAACAACATGTCCACACATACACACACCACCCCAAGAAAAGTTACTTGCCACCTCCTCTGGTATTTTGCAGAATTCTATTATACTATTTATCAGATACTAAAATTGTGGGCAGCTCTGTCTTCTCCCTTGGGGTGTTTACTGACACTCAAACTGGTTTCATCTTATTCAATTTTTGATCCTCAATGCCAAGTACCTATAAAGCATTTACACATGTTTGTCAAAAATGTCAAAATGGAATGAAAAAACTTGAATCATTTAGGCACACAGAATGATACCTGCATGAAATATTCTGAAAACTGAAACTCAGTGTCATTTCATTTTGCTAATGTCTTTTTAGATAATTCACCATCAAAGTAATGTCTATAAATAAAGCTAGTGCATACTCTGAGGTCCACTAACATGCTAAAGCATCAGCCCTGGAGCTTCTCTTGATGCCCATTCAACTTCATTTCTGCAAAGTTTAAGCCAATACATTTGACCGAATGAATACAACTTGTCAAGGAACCCAGTCTGCCGCAGATCTATACAGAGATCCAATCAGCAGGTTCACTCTGAAATGGGGAAATGCTGACCCCTTTAACAAGTGCAGACACTGGAATCAGTTGTCTTTCTCATGCTTGGTGGGACAGAGGGAGGCATATGTGTAGGAACTGACAATAGAAATGCTAACTCACTTGCAGGCACTATGGTGAAATTCTATGAATGAGGTAATTATTTCTGTATTTCCTCCAAGTAGATTGTGATTGTGAGATTGCAAGCTCCAGAAGTACATTCATAACAAACCTTATTCCATTTCTATATAGTGAAATCACATTTGTACTCAGATGAAATTGTGTGGCTTGAGATAAAACACTACCGTATAATGCTTATTGTCATTAGGTATAAGTAAGCACCATCCATCATGGCGGCCAGACTCATTCCTTGCCTAAAGCCAGTAATATGTCTTTTGGATAAAGTACAAACTTTAGGACTTAATAACTTCATTACATTACACGGTCCATCCATTATAACAACAGAGCTAAGGTTGGACTCGGCAGTTACTCAAGCCAGTCTCACCAACAAAAGATGGTTTGTGTCTACAGAGGCAGTGGAAGAATGGTTCTAGGAGCCATTCATTCATGTTCTAGTAACTGCTTATTAAGTGTCCACCATATACCACACACTGTTCTACCACACTGAAGAAAACAAGATAGACAAAAAAGTTTTGCTCTTAGCAAGAGGAGACAGAAAAAATATTCAAACAAAAGGTAATTCAGATAATGATGTATTTACTGATGTATTAAGAAGAACTAGAAAAACTGGTCTGATGAGGTTCTGCTGAAGTAAAATATGCATGCTGAGAAAGGGGCATCCATGCAAAGATTACCCTTTGCACAGAATTTACTATGGCTTTTCTGTTCATGCTTCTGTGGAGCTTTGTGGAAAAAAAAGTTTGCTGGAAAGTCACAACCAAACAATGAATTTGATAATCCAAGTGTGTATTGGTTTAGATGCGACTTGATGGAGGCGCTCAGAGGAAAGCATCTCAGCCCAGTGCCTCACCCCATCTTCCCACGTTCCTCTCCTCATAGGAAAGAACTCCATGCGCCAAAATCTCTAGATCCCTAGAGAAATATCAGACCTGTGAGAACAGTTTATACATTTGGGGAAAGGCTCTGTTGGTTTATTGCCTGTGAACACAAAATGGCCCCCAAAACACCTGAAAACAGATGGGAATCTTATAATAAAATAGACTATTTTGAATTGTCACTATTTCATTAAATTATAATATCCCTTCTATAAATGTTGCTACTCAAGAGGAATGAGTTACAATTCTCAGTTGGGGAGGAAACCAAGGGGTCATCACTAGAGTGGACACTTACTATATGTTGGATGCCTGGTGGCCACTCTCCCTTTATTTTGGCAGTAACACTCATCTCATTCTCAGGTCATCTGCTTTGAGAGGACCCACTCCCAGATCCAAGAGGGAATGTCTGACCCACATTGAATACTCCCATTTTCCACAGGATATAGCAAGGGATGAGCATGTTATCCAGATTTCTGACCAAATGAGTAGTGGAACATGCTACAGACACTTTTTTTTCCTGCTGCACTGAACCTGGAGATACATGAGGCCTGACTGCAGCAGGTGAGCCTGATGAGAACAGAGCCTATGAGGAGTGGGAAGGTGGGGAGATGGCATGAGTCCAAGATGCCATAATCTGGGCCACTTGATCAGCCACATCTAACCAATATACTCTCAGATTCTCAAATTCATTGTTTAATAAGTTATCTTTTTTTTATTTGTTTAAAATGGGTTTTCTATCACATGCCACAAAAAAAAAATGTTCAAATGTTCAAGCACAGGTAAATTCTCTCTAATCCTAAATTATTGATAACTGGACACAATTCTCAATATATACACAGTCACGTGTAGAGAAGTTTAGATCCTTATAACAGAAAAAAAATTAATTAATAAATAATTCTTTATTTGGAACATAATAAATATTCATATTTCCACCTCCTATGGAGAATGAAAACATAGAAAACATTGCTTCCCTGGTCTCGAAGTACATAACATACAATCTATCACCAGTGTTAATGCACTTTTAAAACATTGAATTTTAGGTGCATATAATCAGACTACATTGCCCTACACATAGCCCTTTTATATTAAGTGCCCATTAAGCCCCACTGAATTATGCACATCATCTCATTGCAGCCTCACAATTGAACAAGGAAGCTGAGATTCTGAGAAATCATCCAAACCTCACCCTTAGGGAGGTCCAAATTCAAAATTTTTTAAAAATTCATTTATATATATAATATATATAATTTATTTATATATAATATATATAATATATATATATAATTTATATAATATATATATTATATTGTGTATTCTCCTTGGGTAACCTACCACCAATTAACCCGTGACCCATCACCATCGTCTCTTGTGTTCTTTTCTTCCTTTTCTTCCCCATTTCGAGCCCTTATCCTCCCCCTCCCTTGCTGGGTGTCTCTCTCTTGTTTGGTTACCCTATATTTCTGTTATGAGCAAAACCATTCGATAGCTTTCTCTTTCTTTCTGGCTTATTTCGCTGAGCACGATCCCTTCTAGTTCTATCCAGGTTGCTGCGAATTGCACGTGTTTATTTTTTTTGAATGCTGAATCGTATTCCACTGTGTAATGTACCACATCTTCTTGATCCAATCATCCATTTTTGGGCATCTGGGTTGTTTCCATACCTTAGCTATTGTAAACAGTGCTACAATAAATATACGTGTGCATGTATCCTTTTGGATTAGTGTTTTTGTGTCCTTTGGGTAGATTCCCAAAAGTGGTAAAAATGGAAGCTCCATTTTCAGCAGCTTGAGGAAACACCATATGGCTTTCCACAGTGGTTGGACCAGTTTACATTCCCACCAGCAGCATAGGAGAGTTCCTTTTTCTCCACATCCTCACCAGCATTTGTTGTTGCCTGTTTTTTTAATGAGCGGCATTCTCACTGGCAAGAGGTGGTATCTCATTGTGGTTTTGATTTGCATTTCCCTGATTATAAGTGATGCTGAACATTTTTTCATATACCTGTTGGCCATTTGCTTTTCTTCTGTGAAGAAGTGTCTTTTTGGCTCTTCTGCCCATTTTTTGACTGGATTGTTGACTTTGTTTTTGTTGAGTTGTGTGAGCTCCTTGTAGATTTTTGTTATCAGTCCTTCATCAGTTGTATTGTGTGCAAAGATTTTCTCTCAGTTAGTAGGGTGTCTGTTTGTTTTGATTAATGTCTCTTTTGCTGTGCAGAATCTTTTTAGTTTGATGTAGTCCCAGTTGTTTATCTTTACCTTCACTTCCTTCGTTTTGGGGGATGTGCCTTTAAAGATTTTGCTGAGATGTGTGTTGTGTAGAGTTTTGCCTATTTTTTCTCCTATAAATTTATGGTTTCAGGTCTTACATCGAGGTCTTTTATCCATTTTGAGTTGTTTTTTGTGCATGGTGTCAGGTAGTAGTCTAGCTTCATTTTTTTGCGTGTAGCAGTCCAGTTTTCCCAACACCATTTATTGAACAAGTTAACCTTGTTCCATTGCATATTCTTTGCTCCTTTGTCAAAGATTAGCTGTCCATAGATATGTGAATTTATTTCTGGGTTTTCTATTCAGTCATTGGTCAATACATCTGTTTTTGTTCCAGTACCATGCTGTTTTAATTATTATGGCTTTGTAGTATAGTTTGAACTCAGGGAGTGTAATCCCTCCATTTTCTTTCTTTTTAATCAGGAGAGCTTTAGCTATTCAAGGTTTTTTGTGGTTCCATATGAATTTCATCAATGTTTGTTCTATCTTTTTGAAGAATGTCATTGAGATTTTTATGGGAATAGCATTGAATCTGTAAATTGCTTTTGATAGGATGGCCTTTTTTATAATGTTAATTCTTCTAATCCATGAGCAGGGGATGTCTTTTCAATTTTTTGTTGTCTCCTCTATTTCTCTAATAGTGTCTTATAGTTTTCTTTGTATAAGTCCTTTACCTCTTTTGTTAGGTTTATTCCCAAAGGTATTTGATTTTTTTTTTTGTTTCAATTTTGAAGGGGATGGTTCCCTTAATTTCTTCTTCTTCAGACTGAGTGTTTGCATATAGGAAGGCTACTGATTTTTGTGCATTGATTTTGTATCCTGCTACTTTACTGAACTGGTCTATAATTTTGAATAATTTTTCTATGGAGTTTTTAGGCAGATCCAAAAATTTAACTGAGTTCCTCCCATTCCCCATTATCAAGCCACTGATAGGCGTTTAAGTGGAGTTCTTCCAATCACAAGGCAAGGAGCCACACTGAACTGGCTCATGTATTTGGAAGTTGTAATTCAGAACAGAACGCTAAGCACAGATCCAAAGTTTAAGGGACTGCTTCCAGTCTTTTGCTGATCTGCCATCATTGAACGTGATCATTTTAAAGAGATTTTGTAGAAATTCAGTTGGTACCTATAGATGCACTGAAATATTCAGGCCAGAAATAAATGAAATTCTTCTAGTACAACAATGAGTGTTAGCTTTAAGTAATCATGAATTTTTTTTCCTTCAAAAGTCACTTTTTTTTTAATGTCATTTCTGCTCCCCTTGAGTGGCATTTTCCTTTTGCAGAACAATAATAAGTCTACTGTCCCTTTCTTGGATCCATTGGTTCTAACTGAAGTCAATCAGGAAAGAAAAGGCACAGGAATTTCATTTATTTAATCTAGAAATAAAATCACTTATGAAAAGAATTTTTTAAAGTTTACAGGTAGTTGATTTCTACTTCTGTGCCCGATATCACTCTTCTCTTACTCTCCTGGCATATGAATGTGGTGAGGAGGTTTACTTTATAAGAACAATGCTCTCAGAAGCATGAATTTCCTGCATCAGTTCATCAATTTAGAAAAATTGTCTTATTCACTTTAAAATACAAAATCCTGTCCCACACTATGCAATTCAAGGGGGGTAGGCTATAGGAGCAAAAGAAAATAAATGCTTCTACGGTTGTGTAATTTACAGAACAAAAGCCACAGCTTGGATCCCAGATCCTTCAGCCACCATCAGTGGACAGGTGTTCTGGATCAGAAGCCCTGTGTCCAGGGAGGGCTCCACTTCCAGGCTCACTACTACCTGGGAGCTGGCAGCACCAGACAGACTGGTGGTGTGGGCCTTAGGGCTGCCAACCACAGAAAGAAAGACCATGGTAATACAAGTGCTCTACCTCTACAGTCATCCAGCACAGTTCTGAATTCCAGCTGTCACTCTCCAGCTTTGCTGTCATATAGCAAGACAACAATAAGAAGAGTCCACTGTCTGGCCCTCCCTTTCTAGGAGGGCTTAGATATGCTAGGATGGTAGAAAAAAGACTTATCCTGTCTTCCAAGGTTTACCTTATTTGTTTTATAGTATTCAAATGCATACTTGAAATGGTGAATACAGAATCTGGACTTCCAGAAACATTAAATTAGCCTAACTGACTATATAAGAACCCAGAAGGGTTTTAAAATAGAACTTAGCTGACTATGTCAGAGGTAATTGTCTGTCCACTATTTCTGTCTGTGCCCTAAATAACAAGCTTTACCTTCACAAATTCCCCCACTAACTCTTTCCCCTCAAGAGCCACCTTCACACAACTACTATACGGGCCTCTTAGCTCTACTTTGTCTCTAACAAAATCTCATCCCATCAGGTTTTAGAAGAGTGTAAATCAGATCAGTCATATTACTAATTTCCTCAGTGGGGATAAGGAATATGGGTAAAAGAGATCATTGGAAGGAATGGAGCTTGTAAAAACTATTTTAATTATCATTTTTAAAATACTGTCATGGAGGTCTACCATAAAATAAGTAACAAGAGTTAGTGATATAATCTTTGCTTTTTTCTGTTCTCACTATTTTCATTTGCATACCAACACCATTTCCAGTTCTTACCAGTTTTATTTTTCTCTAAAGCACTGGTGGTTTCAAATATTCTACTTATTTACTTTCTCTACTTTGTGTCTCAATCCCATAGAATGGAGGTTTTAAAAAAAATCATCAATTTGTGTGTTCATTTTCACTTCCATACCCTCATGCCTAAGACAGAACCTGGCACAGAGCAGGTGCTGAACAAATATTTGTAGAGTGAATGATCAGATCTAATATTTCTTTGAGACCTTCTCCCTAAAAAAGACATCATGAAAAGCGAAATCTAATATAATATGCAACTGCCAAGTAATGGATTTCAGAGAAACATGTTTTTTTTACAAATAAAACCTCTGGTAGCAATTCAAGCACAGTTTTTATTCTTGCTTCCCAAGAGTCCTTCAGTGAATACTTAGTAAACAAAAAACATTCCTTTCCAGATTCTACTACAATTTTAAGGCTATTCAGTCCTGACCCACCAATGTATAACCTGTCAGACATTAAAAAAATGGCAGCTGTGGATATTCTAATGTTATTTGAATCAATGGCCCAAATGCCTATTCCACTGGTCTAGCTGCCAGCCTGGCTATATTCTCTTTCAAATTAGATAGTGGTAAATAGACTCTTAACAAAGATGCAACATAACATAAGGTGATGAGAAAGAAATATGGGGAATTACACTTCTGACCAAACTGGAGTATCAGTGACCAGATTCCACCTCTCCCCACCCTCATCATGAGAAACAACAGTTCATACAGTCAAAATATATAAAACCATGGTTTTTCAAGATAATGGACATCAAGCAATAAAGAACAACAACCAAAAGCAGTTGCTGAGACACAAAAATTAAAAGAGGGGAGTTCTCTGATTGCCACAGCTTACTGTCTTTGGAACATTTTCAGACTCAATGTAGGGAGAGGTAATACTGTGGATTAGGAAATTGGTTTGAGATTCCAGAGAAAACAAGGCAGTTGGAATTCACAGGAAAGACTCCTTGAGAAAAAAGAAGTGCATACCAGGAAACAGCAGAGCTCTGCAGAGAACTGCCCTGTAGTATAATATCAGTGCATATGTGTGCGAGAGCTATTGTTCTTGTGTTCTAGTAGCAAGCTAAGTAGTTACTACAAAGAACGTGTGGCCCTTATGTGATTGGAATCGTCACAGGAAAAAAATTGCCAACTCTTGACTAACATCATACTTAAAAGTGTAAGACTGAATGCTTTCTTCCTAGGGCACTTATGTGACAGGGTGTTATGATGAAGGCTGTATCAGGTGTACTAAGGCAAGAGAAAGAAACAAAAGGCATACAGATCGGAAGGCAGAAATAAATCTGTCTTTGTTTATGGACAACATGATCTTTTATGCAGAAAACCTGACAGAAGCTACCAAGAAGATAGTAATCAGTTTAGCAAGTTTGGAGACTACAAATCACTGCACAAAAATCAATCAATAAAGCCAATCTATGTTCTCTCAGAATCATAAAAAAAATTCTATGTAGTATATATGAATAAACAGAAATTAAAATTTTAAAATACTACCATTTATAATATAAAAATATGAAATAGGAATAAATATAAGAGATTGCCAAAACATGAATACTGAAAGTTATATAATATTGCTGAGAGAAACTAAAGAAAACCAAAAATAATGCTGACAGATATACTGTGCTTATGGACCAGCAGATTCAAATTTGTTAAGATATCAAATGTCCCCTCCAAATTTAGCTATAGATTTAACACAATTCAAATCTACATCACAAAGAATTTCTGGTAGAATTTTTTTAAATGATTTTTAAATTCATATGGAAATGTAAAGGTCCTAAAATAATCAAAGTAACTTTGAAGAAGAACAAAGATGGAAGACAAATGCAAACTGATTGCAAGTCTTATTATAAAGCTACAGTAATCAAGACAGTTTGGTCAAGACAGCATCAAGATAGACAACAGATCAATGGAACAAAATAGAAACCCCCCCCCAAGACAGACATATATACACATATTATAGAAGACTGATTTCAACAAAGACATAATAGCAGTTCAGTGAAGAAAAGATAGTCTTTTCAGCAAATGGGGCTGGAACCATGGGATATTCATATGTAAAACATTAAGCTTCAATCCATATCTCCCAACGCATACTCAAAATGGATCTCAGCCCTAAACAGAAATCCTAAAACTATAAAACTTATGAGAAAATACAGAAGAAAATCTTGCAATACTTTTATTAGTTTACTGTGGCATAACAAAGGACTACAATCTATGTGGTTTAAACCACAGAAATTTATTATCTCACAGTTGTGGAGGCAGCAGGCTTAGATCAAGTTGATGGCAGAGTAACACTTACTTCAGACATTTACTGTGGACTTCAGTTGATAACTAACTTGTGGGTGAAACATAAATACTCAAAGTGTAGCTCTTATTAACAATAATAACGTAAACGTTCTTGTTAACTTCCTTGAAAAGCTACACTGAAAGACAAGATATAGAACCCATTTTTTGGAAGATTTTGTATTTATTTATGCATACCAGAGCTGGGGTGTAGGCCAGAGGTGCAGGGCATGAGAGGATTCACCAGAGAAAGAGTGGGGAGCAGAACAGGCAGATCTACTGAAATACACTGCTGAGGGGCACAGCAGGCAAGACAGGAGAGGTCTGCAGCGCCATGTGGGTCAGCTCCTTGGCTGGGGATCAAACTCATGCCACAGTGGCTGGTAATAGTTTGATAGCACTGAGACCTTAATTTACCCTGTGCCACCAGATAGGTCCACTAGAGCCATATTTTTTATTTATCATTTTTTATTGAGGTAACATTGGCTTACAACACTGTATGTGATTGAGAGGTCTAGGATCACATCCTTTCAGATGAATGTCACCGCACCACACATACCACCAAAGTACCCATTTTTATCTTTAGAACCTAGAAAACCAAGTCTTTTCTACTTTCTTATTCCATATTTCAGATACTGCTAATTTAATTCAATGAATTTTGCTAAGTCAGAAAGCCAGAAGTGTGTTTTTCTGAGCTTTTAAAATACTATTTTCAAATGTGAGCTGTGACCTATCCTTCTATAAACACAATGGCTTAAAGGTTATATACAGTCTCATCAAAATAACCTTCTTTCATCCACATATAACACTTTTTCAATGGCAGCTGGCAAAACCTCTCTCTCTCTTTCTCTCATGTATCTCAAAAATTTCAGCTTAGAGGTCCTATAATGAGTAATGGTTAAGACCCTCAAGAAAAAAAGCATAAACAACTGTTTTCCCCTCTCACAGCCCATGCGCAAGGCTTTAAGACTGCACAAAGAGAAGACACAGGTCTGAGTAGCAACCTCAGAAGATGTGGGCAAAAGACCAGGTCTGGAAAGATGGCCCTAGGCACTGCCATAGGTTAAAAAGGCAAGACACATGAGCACTTTGCTGAGATTCCAGGAAATGAAATAAGGAAAATCACATGAAAAAAGCATTAAATATCCAGACAGTAAGAATACTTTTTGAAAACTTTTAAAGCTTTTAAAGGCTATTCAGTCAACAAAACAAAAAATTTTTGACATAACATGACTCAAAAGATAACACCTTCACAGCAACATATGAGTAAGTGACATCAATTTAATGTCTACAGATTTGGATTATTTAGGAGCCAATGCCTGAAAGAACTTTAATTGCTCAATCATTAAGAAATATATTAAAGTCTTTTTTAACTCTTAGATTGTAAAGTACTCATCCTAAGCAGATATTTTTCAAATTCATATAAAGAGACAGGGTCTGCAGCTCTGCATAGAAATCTCAATTATATGTATGCTGCTTAAATCCTAATTTTCTGGGTGTATGTATTTAAAATTTTCAAATGTAAAAGAGACATTACTAAACAAAAACAAAAAATAAGGGGTCATATATATATATATATATATATATATAGTACATATATATAGTATGTGTATACATATATAGTGTGTATATATATACTATATATATACTATACATATATAGTATGTGTATGTATATATGTATGTATGTAATATAAATGGTGACCCTCTAACATGTAGAACTTTACAAATGTGATAACACTTATAACAACAATGGTTTCAATATAAATAGGCACTATGGTTTATCGTTATATGGGTAAGTTTCAATCATACTTAATTTCAACAAAGCTATACAATTTTTTTTCCCTTCTGAGCAAGTAGTTACAGCACAGGCTTACAGTCTGACACCTGGGTTTAAAATCTGTACAACTGGGGGCTTCCCTGGTGGCGCAGCGGTTGAGTGTTGTGCTGTGGAGCTGTCGGCAGCGCGCGATGCGAGTTCTATGCCCGGCAGGGGAGAATCCCACATGGCCGGGCAGACCTCTCCTGCCTCGCTCCCCTCAGCAGTGTATTTCTGATCTGCCTGTTCTGCTCCCCACTCTGTCTTTGGTGAGCCCTCTCACCACCCCATGCCTCTGGCCTGTACCCCAGCTTGTATACATAAATAAAATAAATCTTTAAAAAAAAATCTGTACAACTGTTTCCTAACTCTTTGATCCTGAGCAATTTACTTACGCTCTCCCAGTCCTAGTTTCCTCCTATGCAAAACAGGTATAAAAACAGTGTATTTTACTGTGAGGATTAAATGAGATAAAGCTTATGAAGTGTTCAGCACAGTTTTGCAAAAGCACTTAGTATTAATTTCTAACTGAGACAGGCACATTTCTAGTCATCTGTCTAAACCCTTTGAAAACGAATAAGTCTGAAATGGAATGGGAGCCAAAATTAAAAATGTATTTCATAAGTATGGAAAAAACAGATTAAAAAATTGAAAGTCCATTTTCTACATCAATTGTGTGAAATCATTCTCATTGCCATCAGTATCTTAACAACAAATCAGATTAGGAGGGGCCAGAAAATTGTTCTACTGCTTGAGGAAGACCCTATTTTCCTAGGCAGAAAATTTTACATCTCCATGGTATGCTAATTGAGATGGCCTTAAGTGAAGTTCACAATTGGATAGTGTCTGTTTTTTCTAACCTATGCTGCTATAAAGTCCATGCTAACTCATACAAATTATGCCAAGAGCAACAAAGCCAAACACAAAAGACCACATATCGCATAATCTGATTTAAACAAAATTTTCCAGAATCGGCAAATATATAGCGGTAGAAAGTAGATAATTGGGAAGGAGAACAGGAGGGTAAGAATACTAATGGATATGGATTTCTCTACTGAGTGATTAAAAATGTTCTAGACTTAAAATTTGGTAATGGCTACATAATTCTGAATACATGAAACCATTGAATCACACATTTTAAAGGGGTGAATTTTTTGGCATTTATTTCTATTTCTTTTTTTAATAAATATATATTATTATTTGTATCTTTTACATTATAGTGGGTTACCCACCACCAATTCACCCGTGAACCATCACCACAGTCCCTTGTGCTCCCCTCTCCCCCGTTTTGAACCCTTATCCTCCCCCTTCCTCACTGAATATCTCTCTCTTACTCGGTTTCTCTAGATTCCCATAATAAGCAAAACCATTCGATAGTTTTCTCTTTCTTTCTGGCATATTTCGCTGAGTATGATCCCTTCAAACTCCATCCATGTTGCTGCGAATTGCACATGTTTATCTTTTTTGAATGCTGAATAATATTCCATTGTGTATATGTACCACATCTCCTTGATCCAATCATCTATTTTTGGGCATCTGGGTAGTTTCCATACCTTAGCTATTGCAAATAGTGCTGCAATAAACATGCGGGTGCATGTATCCTTTTGGATTAGTGTTTTTGTGTCCTTTCGGCAGATTCCCAAAAGTGGTATTGCTGGGTCGTACGAAGCTCCATTTTTAGCAGTTTGAGGAACTGCCACACAGCTTTCCATAGTGGTTGGACCAATTTGCATTCCCACCAGCAGTGTAGGAGAGTTCCTTTTTCTCCACATCCTCGCCAGCATTTGTTGCTTGTTTTTTCAGTGTGTGCCTTCTCACTGGTGTGAGGTGGTATCTCATTGTGGTTTTGATTTGCCTTTCCCTGATTATAAGTGATGTTGAACATTTTTTCATATACTGTTGGCCATTTGCTTTTCTTCTTTGGAGAAGTGTCTTTTTAGTTCTTCCCATTTTTTTATTTTTGTTGAGTTGTGTGAGCTCCTTGTAGATTTTTGTTATCAGTTCTTTATCAATTGTATTGTGTGCAAAGATTTTCTCCCAATTCGTAGGGTGCCTGTTTGTTTTGGTTAGGCATTGATTCTATTTCAGCAAAGATGTTTAATTTTTCCTAATTCCCTGACAACTCTGAACTTGACTTCCTAAGAATGTCCTTGGAAGAGCCAGCAACTTACGGGGAAAACAAAGGAACATATCTAGAAAAAAATCTCCTACAATTGAGTCTCCAGACACATCACTTCCATATTCACAGCCCCCTCTCTCATGACTCACTCATTAAGTCTTTATTGAGTACCTGTGATAAATGAGGCATGGTGTTAGCTAAGAAGAAACAAAGGTAATCAAACCCTAATCAAGTTTACTATTGAATGGAGAAGCACCACCAATACACTGATGCCAAGACAGGCAAAGTATAAGGTACATGGCAGCATGGGACAGGCAGGTGAGAAGAAGCACTGTGGAAATAATGACTTCTCAGTTGACATCTGAAGGATGATTTAGAATGAGCACGCAAATGTGCTGGAGAAAGAAGGAATTGACTGAGTCTGGGCAGAAGGAACATGTGCAAGAGACTAGAAGTCCATGTATTATTTCAGGAATTAAAATGCACACAATATGGTTGAAGTAGACAGCGCGCACTCTGGTGGGGAAAGGCAAGTGGGGTCCTCATAAAAGGTCAGGTAGACCATGTTAAGGAGTACAGACTTAATTTGAGAACAATTAAGCAGACATAATTACATGTGAACATTGGTGGTTGGTGTTTTAGAAAGATTATTCTGCCTTCAGCATAGCTAACATATGACCTGCAGGAAATAGAAGAAATATGTATCTGAATTTGAAAACCACCAGGTAAGAAATAATAACCCAAACTAGGCCACTAGATACTGCATTGGGCAGCTGGATTCAAGAGCTTTTTTGAATACCTCTTGAAAAGATGAGACATAACTTTGTGACTGGCAATACATGGGATGGAGAGACAAGAGATTAGAAAGATAACCCCCAGATTTGTGGATCTGATGACTGAATGGATGATGATGCCGTAGGGAAGTGGGGAGTAGGCAAGAGTAACATATTCATTTGGACTTATTAAATTGAGGTGTCTATGAGACTTCTAAGTGAAGATGTCAGGCCAGCTAGAGAGGTCAGAATTCCAGGGAAGAGAGCTGGCCGAGGGATAGAGATGTGGGAATCGTGAGTCTGAAGAGAGCAGGTGAAGCTCCATCAGTAGCTGAGTTGTCAGGGAAGAGAATGAAGAAGCCCTGATGCAGATCCTGGGCCATGGGAACCCCCATCAAGTCTCCCTCTGTCTCCCGATTAACCTCCCCTATAACCTCACCTAATGGCTAAGGGTCTGACCACTGAAGAACTTGGTGTTCATTCCTTAGCTTCTAGACTTCCTAGCCCTTTCAAGAGCATTTATCTCAAGAATCTTGAGGGAAACCTAGGTACCAAGCACCATCCTGGTGCTAGCATATAAAGAAGCCACAAATTCTGTCCTAAAAAATGTCTCACTGGAAGAGGGACAAAAACTATGCAAGTGACATCATGTGGCAAGATGTGCGAAAAGAATCAGGTGGCGAGTGGGTCTAGTGAGGGTCACACCTGCAGGTTTCTCTGGGACCAGAGAGAGGAAGAGGCAGAAGAAGAAGGAGGGCTGGAGAGGCCCTAGCAGAAAACACTTCTGGCTTGTGAGTTTTAACAAATGAGGAGAAACTAAATGCTCAGAGCGAAATGTGCTGAATTTTTTGGGGACACAAGTATTTCAGAATGGCTGGAGCTTAAAATGCAAGTAGAGAAATTATTTTATCTCCAGAGATGAAAAATCACTGAGAATTTTAAGTTGGAGCACTTTGATGAGGCTTGTGTTTTTAAAAAGCAAGCAGTAAAAAGAAAATTCTAATCTATGAGTCAGATCCCAGGTACCACTCACCAGGGTGTCTTACAAAAGTGCAGTACAAATGTTAGTTTATAATCATTTTGCTATATGCTAATATATTCCCAGGAAATATTGCTAACTGGAGAAGTATTTATTTGTCCTAGCCAACAGGGACCTACAACTCCAAGTATTGTATCCACAAATGCACTTAAAGATTCTGAATATCTGCATTGTACCTGAAGAATAACCAAAAATGAACATTAAAAACTTTCTATATTTTTCCTCCTTAATTTTTTGGGATGGACCAAAAAAAAAAAGGGAAAGTAATTTAATTTTATAGATTCTAAATTCACTTTTCTGAAATAGGAAGCACATAAAATAAAAGGACTTACAAAACACCAAAAATTATAATAGGTCCTTTTCTCAAAATTGTGTACTTAAGCTAAATCCCATAGGTCTGAAGTACTAAAACATGTAGATACTTTAAAATCAAGACAGAAAAAAAAAAAAGACAGAAACTTGTTTTTACAGAGAAATAAAATTTATCATAAAATTGCAGTTACATTTTCTGAAAGGCACACTTGAGCCTCAAATCCTGGCAATTTGTACAAGGATAAACTATATTCAAACAAGACCCAAAAGAGTTCAGTCTGTGACAGACAAATTTCACACAAATCTAAAAGTTCACTCCAGGGAGCAAATCAAAATCTTCCCAACAAAGTACAGATTATATAGCACTGTTTTCATGGCAACATCAAGAGACCTAAAACCCAAGCCACTTTTTTCCTTGTAGTGATTTCTATACCTCAGGCTGGTAAACTCTGGTGACCATTGACACAGGGCGAGGCAGCCATATTTCTCTGCTACCCAACGCTTTGTTGAGACAGAGGGAAGTATATGCAGCAAATAAACTTCACAAAACTAACATCGGAGAACACAGAACTGAATCTAGAAAGGGTTTCTCAATTCATCCCTCTATATTCTTTCCTGATTAGCACCATGATCCGCTGAGTTTCTTCCACATGAAGTTAGCCATTCCCAGCTGCCCTCACTGTCTTCCCTTAGCCTGTCTCCTTGACATGCCCACATTAATGATTCTACAGGCCGGCCTCACATTTCGTTGAAAGGAATGTTCTGGTGCTTGACAATTTTTTTTCCCTTATAATCCAGGACACTACAACTTGTAGTTCTGACAGCTTTGTAGATATTTTACTACAAACCCCAACTGCACTGATTATTCTAACCAGATTACGCTATCAGAGTATCTTAACTTTTTGAGAATGAAGAAAGGCAAAGAAAGGCTAATGGATGGCGTAAGGAAAATGCATTCTGCCTTTGCAGACACAGTTCCTGTTTACCATTTATCAAACACCACAATCATGGGACAAGATGGAAAACCAGATACTGCACAGGTCAGTGATAAGCAAACTGAATACTTACTCTCTGCTTCTGCTTTTCTTATATTTGCAGAGTTTTCAAAATGCTTAGTTGAAGCATTTTGTGTACCAATAAGAGTGATTTTATTACATAATTTTAACGCCAATAATTTTCTGGAGTTAAATACTCTTGACATTTTCAGTTGATATCAGTTTTGTTTGCAGTTGATGTCTGCAAACAAAACTTAGGAACACTGTATTTTTCTTAAATTCACAGAATCCCAAATCTGGGAGTGAAATGGGTCCTATTCAATCTAACACCTGTGAGAAGACTATAGTCACACACCCTCTCTCAGGAAAACATTTACTATCCTTTAAAATTTCTGAAGAGGAATATTTAACATACTCTCTTTTAAGATGTCCCTGGGCAATTAAATAAAATTAATTCCTAATTCTTAATTTAAATATATAATTAAATCAACCCTACAGAGCCTAGTCTGTGTTTAATTCTCTTCACTCAAAACTCCTATCACAGTGTTCAGCACATAGTAGCTGATCAACTAATATTTAATGAATACTTTAAAAAGAGAAAAAATTAATATAGAGAGAAAGAGAAGAAAGGGTAGAAGAAAGAGTGGAGTGGAGCAAAATATGAAAAAAGTTTTGTAAATTCTAAGTAAGACAAGAGACGTGATATTTGGGTAGGCTTTGAAGAGTAGGTAGAATTCAAACAAGCAGTTATAAAGGGTAAGTGTAATATTAAAGAGAAGTGAGAAATGTGAGAAATCATTAGGTGATGAGAAATATAGTGATCTGAGGGGAGTACAGAAGTGCTGAGGCCCCCTTAGTCTCCGGGCTTATATTGATAAAGCAGAAGTATTAATAATGACTTATGAGATCATTTGAATAAGTGAATGAAAATACTAACAAATGAATTAGCTACTGGGATCTTTTAAAGATAAAAAGGAAAACAGCTAGAGTTTTACAAAACAACCACTGACCAACAACCATAAACTATACTTCTATTGCAATGTAAAGAATCTTGGGGACAACCTTTTTCCACACTTCCACTTGAATAAGAAAAAAAAATGAGAGAATTTTAATTATTTCACAGAATTTTCATTCATTTTATTTTAATCTCAGGGACACCAGAAACCTAGATGAAATAGATGGTCATTTTCCCTCATACAATAATCCAATATGCATTTGCTTTTCTTGTCTTCTGATATTTCTTAACACTTAGAAGCAGACAGAAAAAAAAAAAGGTTTTTTCCTCTAGCCTATTAGCTCTCCGTTTAATACACATTACAGTTTGGCCAATCAATTTGTCAGTGAGCTACTCTCCTGCTGGCTATTATGGCTGAGTTACTTCTATTAGAGAACTGAAAAATCATCATAAAAGCTATTTGGATTAGTGAAAGCTTACCATACAACTTTCAATGGTCAAAATCTCTTCTCACTGGTGAAATTTGTTAAAGATTTGAAAAACAACCTCAGTCACTATCATTAAGGCAAATAGCATTTTCACTCTATAGCTGCAAACTTCCCATACAACAGCACAGGGATATTTTCAAACTTAAGCTCAAATGAATTTTTAAACATACATCAGAGAACTTAATCCCTTACTCATGCAGAAATCTGTACATAAATGTTCATAACGGTTTTATTTGTAATAGCCGCAAAGTGGAAACTATCCAACCAACCTTCAGTGAGTGAAGGGTTCATACCATGAACTACTACTCATGAATAGAAATGAGCAAAGTATTATGCCCACTATTTGAATGTACCTCTGGGAAACTGCATAAGTGAAGAAAAAGCCAGTCTTAAAAATCTTCTGGAGCATGCCACTTATGAAACACCAATGGAATAAAATTATAGAAATGAAGACCATTAGGGATAGAGGAAAGGGAGCACATGTGGCTTTAGAGGAATAACATGTAAGAGTCTTATGGTGATGGTACAACAGAATATTTTGACTGTGCAGTTTATTTTACAAGGCTTCACATGTGATAAAATTGCACAGAGCTACACACAGATGCAAATGATTATGAGCATAATGAAGTTTGAATAAGCTTTATGCATTGCACCAGAGATGATTTCTTAATTTTCACGTTGCACTATAGCTATTTAAAAATGCTAACACTCGTAGTAGCAGGAGGATGGATGCACAGGACTTCCCAGTATATTTTTCTGTAATTTGCTATGACTCTATAAATTATTTAAAAATTAAAAGGTTTTAAAAGATAGTTCATATCAGTATGTGTCATGAGATTCAACTCTCGAGTTGAACAGTACTAAATAAAATACTGAGTATAGAATAAGGCCCAAAATAA
Source organism: Scalopus aquaticus (assembly GCA_004024925.1). Taxonomy (NCBI): domain Eukaryota; kingdom Metazoa; phylum Chordata; class Mammalia; order Eulipotyphla; family Talpidae; genus Scalopus; species Scalopus aquaticus. Next base: position 242,690 of record PVIJ01000432.1, read on the forward strand.
ATGCTTCTTTTTGAAGAAAAAAAGGAAGGAGGAGAAAGGGAGGCAGACATTTAACCATCCCTAGTAGATGCAAATTTGATGGGAACCTGCTTTAGGAAACAAGTGACAAGACTGTCTTAAACATTCAGTATATCTTCATTAATGGGGACACTAACACCATCTTTATAAAGTAGGTGTGCAAATTAAAAATATATATGAGGTATCCAGTCATGCCCTAGGAGTCCATAGGTATTCATTCTCTTTCACTAAGCAAAAGAGAGAAGATTTTCTTTCACTTTATTCTTCTTTCCCTCCTCCCTTATTACATGATGCTACTCTAGGATAAAATTATTTTGTCTTCTTTTATCAACCATCAGAGACAGCAAAGATTAAACATAAAATCAAAGTTCCTTTCATCAAGGTTCATCTGTTGTAAACAGACTTAAACTTAATTGCCAAACACCGAGTCACAGTTCCGTAAGCTCTCAGAGGCACAGAATTCCCTACACAGACTATTCAGTCTCAGGGCTGAAATGTGGTAGCACTTTAGCAAAAGCCATGGCTTTTACATTAACACCAAGCACTCTACCAGTTTCCTTCCTGAGATGATTGCAATTCTACTTCTCTCAGTGACTATAATCCCCTGACTTTTTTCCTTTTAGTGAATTGTAATGACATGGCAAATAGAACACAAGAAAAGTGATGCCTTCAAGTACCAATCCAATGAAGGACTCCATTCAGGGAGCTTAAAATGGAACACTCAAGCAGGTCAAGGACCAGCAAAGCAGGAAACGGCCCCAGAATCAGCTGACAGAGGACACAAATATCCCAGAATACAATAGGTTCTCACTGACCTCTCACGTCCAAGCAGACAGGCCAGACAATGGACATCAAATTAAGAGCCATCATCATACAGGGTTACCATCTTTTCAGAATACCCCTTCCCATATCTAAATGTGCCTATTTATTTATATTATTTTATGCAAATACCAAAAAGATAGTATAATAGAAAGGTCAGGCCTAGGACAGCCTATAATTCAGATGGGGGTTCAGGTGAAGATGGGGGTAGAGTCAGCAGAAGCCAGTGGGCGCTGTGGCATGAAAAAAGTAATTTGGAGCATCGACGTATCCCTGGCTTAGCCATCACAGGGACAGCAGCCTGCTACTAATCCTCATGGTGCACGCAGGGCTGAAAGAGACTTCCAAGACAAGACAGACCAACAGAGGAGCCTGGCACAAATGGGCCATGGTGGGGAGTATAGGAACAGAAGCTCTCAGTGAGCTAATTTTTACAGCATCAGAAATAAGACAGAACAGTGAGGTAGGTTCACCATGGGTGGATTTCATTACTCTCGGGATAGGACAGTGAAAGTCAGTATTTGGCTGACTCAGATTGGCACACCCACAATTATTTAGCCAGCACCCATGTTATAGACACGGTTCCCAATCTACATTTTCACCTAAAGGTCACACAATCAGAACAGGCCACTGTCCAAGACTCTGTTCATCAGGGAGCACATTCTCTTTTTGATCATAAGAAAGAGGATCAGAGCACCTATCTGTCTTTTCAAGCCAACCAAGTTCTGGCAGCTTCTGTTTCCTTGTAATACCTCCCTGGGAATTTGCTCTGCTAAAGAGGTCCCTCCCCCTGACAGCTGGTTACACAAGCTGCTCTCAGAAAACAGAAGCTGCATGTTGAGGTAACCAGTACCCCCCACATATACACACTGCCCCCAATAAAATTCAGAAACTGTAGTTAGAGTGAACCTAGCACCAAATGGAACAAAACTTGCCTCCAGCTCCAACATTCCTACCTTTCCTTTGCCAAGTCCACAGCAGGCACTATACTTAGGTTCACCCACAGAGCAAAGCTGGCACACAGATGAATTGCTGGTGCCCACCTTTTGGCCTGCCACATTCTCCTACCCTTCATAGCTGCCATGGATGGGACTCACTGCGTATCTCAGAACACCAGGAACATATCTCAGTCCTCCAAGAACAGTATTCTGCTGGGACAAGAGAATTCCACTGAACCACTCACTGATCTCATCATATAAAAGCAAACTGTCATCACCTATTAGAACAGCCAAAATTCAGAATACTGACAGCACCAGTGTTGGTGAGGATGTGGAGCCAGAGGAATTCTGAGTCAGTGCTGGTGGAAATGCAAAATGGCACAGTCTCTTTAGAAAACAGCCTGGCAGTTTCTTAGAAAACTAAACATACTCTTACCATGTGACCTAGCAATCACACTTCTTGGTATTTGCCCAGGTGAACTTAAAACATCTGCACACAGATGTTTATAGCACCTTTATTCATAATTGCCAAAACTTGGAAGTGACATGCTCCCTAGCAGGTGAATAGATAATAAACTGTGATAATCAACTGATTTTAATAATAAAACTATTATTATAAAATATTAATCAGCAATAAAAAAAGAAATGAGCTATCAAGCCATGAATAAAAACAGAAAACTTGAATGCATCTTACCAAGTGGAGGAAATCAATCTGAGCAGACTATACACTTTATGATTCAAACTATATGACCTTCTAGAAAAAGCAAAACTATGGAGCCAGTAAAAAAAGCAGAGGTTGTGGGAGGTAGGGATGACTAGATGAAGTTCAGAGGATTTTTAGAGCAGTGGAATTATTCTGTATGATAACATAGTGATGGAAACATGTCATTATTCCTTTATCCAAATCCGTAGAAGGCGCAACACCAAGAGAGAGTCCTTAATGTAAACTATTGACCTTAGGTAACAATGATCAACATACAGTTCATTAATTGTAACAAATTACCAATTTGGTGGAAGACATTGAGAGTAGGGGATCCCCATTCTCATGTACATGTATGGGAGCAGGGGTACAAATACAGGAATGCTATGAATTCCACTCGGCTTTGCTGAGAACCTAAAACTGTTCTAAAAATTAAGGCTTATTAATTAAAAATAAAAACTTCAAAGACTGACAAAAGTCAAACCAGAAATATTGGCATACAAGATTATTGGTGTATTGTGTGTTTTTGTGTGCTTTGTATGTGTGTCTGTACGTGTGCTTATGTGTATATCTAAATAAATATCAAGTTACATGATATACACCAAAGACACCACAAATAAATGCCATTGCCTCAATGTTTTTTTTTTTTTTTGCAAAAACAAAGAAATACATTTAAAATGGTGAAGAAGCCAAAGGAAAGAATTTTTTTCAAAAATCACACTCTGACCCTCTATCAAGAGGAACGTCATTGCTATGGGCTACGTTACAAACTATTGCAATTCTTAAATTCTTAAAAAGAAATTTATCTGATAGGCAAATGTGGTGTTAACCATTTTCTCAAATTCCTCACTTCATGTTTTCAGAGCAGCAAAAATCTGATACAGTAAGCCCTACACTAAAATAATTAGATTTCAAAAATCAAAAAGTATAGGCAGGTCTCGGGATTTAGACTTAATCAACTTCAAGGACTAAAATAGGATCAGAACTTAGGTTTGTCCTTAACAAAAAGGGTGGGGCAGAAAAGACCCTGGGGCAGTCTTCTTCCAAGTTAACAGATAGAGTAGTCCATCAAAAAGAAAGATACTGCCAGTGTCATGCAGAAATTTGGATTTTCTAGTAGCTACGCTTTAGAAAATAAACGGGTAAAATTAATACGAGCGATGAATTTCAACTCACTCAAAGTATCCACATGGTTACATTCTCCCATGTGGCAGTGGCAGCCACATTTCAAGGGCTCAATAGCTGTAGGTGGCCACGGCGACAATATTGAGCAATACAGATGGAGATGTTCAGTGTAAATCTCAAAGGTCCCAGCTTCCCTTCTCAAATATAAGTTCTTCATTCAAACTTACTTATCAAATACTCTCCATTACTGTTTTCCTAGAGGGTCACCAGAGTAAGCAGCAATAGCACTTGAATTATCCCCTCAGCATATACAAACTATAAAAATAAAAAGCTAAGATCTATACTAATGTGTAAACCAGATCAACTTCAGAATTTATCATCATCATCATCATCACTGCCATCATCATTTCTAGTTTATATCCTTCTCACGTTCTTTGAAAAAAGAAAAGAATATCTCATCTCAAGCTTATCTTTATGACACAAAGGGATGCTATCCATAGTTCTGTCTTTGACAATAACCTACAGATTTTGAAGAAGCAGAATATATCAAGAAAATGTGCAATGTTACATGAGGATTGCCCAAAAAGTGGTTTTAAGTGTCATGAGAGAAGGGAGATGAGAAAAATGTGGTGAAAGAGAGAAAGCAGTGAGGGGTAGATAACACAGCATTTAGTAGAAATAAATAAGGAATTGCGTTTACGAACAGGATTTCACATTTAATGACTTTCACCCAACTAGGTATAGCGACTAAGGTTTAAAAATTGCATAAATGTTAATAAAAGGGATTTTTCAAAGCAATGAACACTGATTACACGCACCAATACATCTGAAAGAGCAAAAGGCACAGAATTTGCCATTGCACTTGTGCCTTTCAAAACTGTCCCTTAATAAACACAAAACACAATAATAGGCCTTATTTCACTGTAGCTTAACCCCACAGTAAAGCACTGGAAACAACCTAAATCCCTATCGTTAGGAGATCAGCCCAATTAATTATGATTTAGACATGTTATAAATATGTTTAAAAGAAGTAATTTTTCATAAGCAGAGAGAAAAAGCTCTAAGCTATGAGTATGCATAAAAGCACTTTGCAGAAAAATACATACTATATAAAATACACACCTCCCAAACTGGTAACTGTTATAACACCCCAGGAGGAAACTAGGATAAGGATGGGTAAGGGGAGGGGCTGGGCACTTCAGCCTTCTCAATATTTTAATTTTTTATAGAAAGAGTATATTCATATTTTACTTGATAGGAAAAAAGAGTTTTAGAATAACAATGCACACATCAAACATGTTTATCCCCATTTAAGATATGACAGATGGCACTCACCTAAAAACAAAACTTCTCCCACTACTCACCAAGACCTCTGTAAGTTTTATCATGTAAAACTAAACATAAGTATGTTTCTATTTATCTGTATATGAATCAGGATCTTGGTGATATTATGAAATAAAAATAAAATGGAGAAATAAACTAAATGTTGCAAAACTGCAAGTGTAATTCACAGCTCCTCACTCTCCTTTGATGGACTCTACAATAAATGAGTAAAGAATGTTTAATAAATCTGATTAAGAATTTGTAAAATAAATGCAAACTGCAGGAGAGGTTATTAACACCTGGTGGTAAGGAGTAAACTCCATACCATTGATGTTGCACTTGACCATGAGATTTGCTTTACCCAAAAAGAAAGTGAGTCGTGAAACACACTACAACCAGACAAATGTGACCGAGTGGTTTGTCTTTCTCTTGCTTTGTCCTTACCACAACAGGCACAAGCCATGTAGACTTGGAGCTATTTTACAAATCCATCCATAAATTGCAGACAACTGAAATAATACAAAATAATTCTCGTCTGTAGACATTCAAATACAGTCTGTCTGGTAGAAAACAAGTTGACTTTCCCCACTGAAAAAAGGTTTAGCCTCCACCTGTGCATTCCTAATCTATAAATGTTTCTGTTCTTTGGACTGTCACTTGAACTAGATGCAACATCTCACCAGTTTCCTCATTAAAAATAGTTAAACACTTAAATACATGTTTATTTTATAAATGAGTTACAAATTTACCTTTTTTTGAAAGTTATTCTAATAATACTTAATACGTATTAGATAGTTCACTATTTGACCCTCCAAACGACCCCATCTTCTACTCATGAGAAAATGGAGGCACACAAGGATTAAATAACTTGCTTAGAGGCACACACTGTTTGACAGCAATGCTGGGAGACTTAAAGTCAGGTGTAGATGAAACTTCTCCATAGTGTCTTAAGAGTAACCATTCTGAGAAGGATAGATTAGTGTGGGATTGGGGTATCATGAAATCGCAGAAAGTCAAGGGCCAATTCTTTTGTCATATAAGAGAACCAAGGCAGGAAAGTATAAAGCTCTTGTCCAGATCGCATGAGTAGGGGCCAGAACTCAAGGCTCCTGACTTGCAGCTTAATGATCTGGGGTTTGAGAAGAAGTCAAATTAACCAGACACTGGCTGAGGGCACTGGGGACTGAAATCCAGAGGTTTGTATTCCAGAAGCAGCATTGTTTAGTGGAAAAATACTAAGAGGGTATGAAATGAGTTCCCTACTTTCCTGAAAGCCAGCAGACTAGATACAAGGCACACACCCCTTTGCCTTTGGTCTTTTCGCTTCACCTGAGACCAAACAAGACGGTGTGTAAGTTCACCTTCTGGGACGAAAGCTAAAGCACGTCCAAAGAGAAGATACACTTTCTCTTCAACTAATCATGGTGGTGTGTTGAATTACAATCAAGTATTTAGGGAAACTCGGGATGTCAATAGTTAGAAAGGCCATGGGCTATCCACTGTCTGGGAGAGAGAAGAGGCTGGATTACAGGGGATTTGGGAGGACGATTTGAAACCCAATGGCCTAAGAAGGAAAACAAACACCATCCAGTGGCTCAGCCTGTACCCCAAATCAGCAGGGACTTCGCACCAAGTCTATGCTACTTTTTCTTGTTGGAAGTTGTACCACCATCAAGAATTTCTCACACTCTGCCACTTGGGCATACCCTGTCCTCACAACTCCAAGGCAAAAGCAGTGAATCCCTTCCCTCTTGAAGGTGTGTGCAAACAGCTGCTGACAGGAAACAGGACCCTTATTCCCAAAAGGCACATGTAAAATACAGGAGGAATGTGTAAAGTAAGGTCATTAGATTGTAGGGTGAAGAGCAACTCTGCATAGAAGGAATGATGATCCCTGAGTCTCTTATTATAGAATAAAATCTCCAGCCTGCAACCACACCAGGTTTAATGAAAATAACAGACCCAGCAGAGAACATCCTCTTGGCCACCTCCACATCAACCGATAAGTCACTGTCTTCAAAAAGGGGCCAAAGACAAGGGGCATCAACATCACCCATTAGAATGCGGTCTCACCCAGGACCTACGGACAAGAATTTGCATTTTTAACAACACCCCCAGGTGATCACATTAAAGTTGGAGAAGCACTTTTTGTAAAGTTCCCAAGAATAACACGGTGGTTAAGCACACTTCCATATTGAAGGACTAAAAGTGATCAGACAACAGAGATGAGGAAAGGGCAGCCTATGAATTGGAAAACACAAGCTCGGTCACCAACACAGTTCATTGAGAGGTAACTTCTCAAAACTTATCTTCAGCTGAGAAGGGCTGACAACCTTCCCATGGTGAACTGTGGACTGAATTCACAGGCAGCCATAGGCAAGAGGAGAAGCGTGGACTCTCTCCTGGCTGCGTCCCTGCAGAATCCAGCGCTGGTTCCCAAAGCTGTCCTAGGATGCCTGCTGCTCTGTGGAAAATATGCTGTCTCTTTGTGACTCACCCATAGATGAATGGGCTTGAAGGAATAGGAGAAGTGAGCCATGAAATCCAGTAAATTACAGCTTAATCTCCTCACCCTGGAATTCATTCAGTAGTTTTAATGAACTCACAGTCTGGAAAGCAGGGTGAAGAACGTTAGCAGAGAGCATTTCATGCCACCCTGTGCATCGGCGAAGCTCAATTGCCTTTATTATTAAAGGGATAAATGTCCTTCTTTCAACCAGTAACTTGGCAAAGGAGGAAAAAAAAGCAAAAACTTGCTTTCTATTACTGCTGTTATGTACTATGGAGTTCCAAAAATGCTGATTCTCAAGAACTTATTAGAACACGAAGTGTTTTCCAAGAAACAGTTCCTGTTACCTTGTGCTTTCACCAGCACCCAAAGGCAGGCAGAGATCAAGGACACTGAAACTCCACCAGGTTTTCTTTCTGTGGGCTACTTCTTTTGACTTGATCCACACAGACATGGAGCAGTGTCCAAATGACTTGTTTCTAGTTTAAATTAGAGGAAAACCCAATCTCCTGGAAGAATGTTGAACTACTCCTAGGAAAAAACATATATGGTACCTGGATTTACTAATATATTTAAGTTAGATTCAGGTATTCAAATTCATCCAGAAAAGAACACAGTTTGTGCTCTTATACTGGGTTCCCACTGATGACCATTAGTTAATTTTCCAAGGATGGGTGATGCTTTTGGCATCAGCCAATAATAAAATGAGTTTTGTACCACAGCCAAATTTTTTAAGTTAACAAAATAACACAGAATACGAAATACAGACTTAATCACTGGTGGTAAGATTAAAATTTTTATTTCAGGGCCTCCCTAGTAGTGCAAGGGGTTAAGTCTTAGCACTATGAAACTATCTGAAGCCACTGCAGCACGAGTTCAATCCCGGGCCAGGGAGCTTCCCACATGACACAGCAGACCTCTCCTGCCTCACCTGCTGCTCCCCTCAGCAGTGTATTTCAGTCAGTCTGCCTGTTCTGCTCCCCACACTGTCTCAGGTGAATCATCTCACCACTCCAGACCTCTGGCCTACATCCTAATTCTTGTATGCATAAATAAATAAGTCTTTAAAAATTTTTATTTCAGTTGTGTGTGTGAAACAGTGTGTGAGTATGTGCACTTGTGAGTTTGAACATATGTTGAGTCACAGTGTAAAATGGGTTTCCTGCTGCGGCTCAGAGTAAGCTGGAAGTTGACCCTTGCTGGAAAGAGGAGAATCATGGGAAGAGGACTGGAGAAATCTATTTCCTCCAAGAGCACCCAAAAATAGAAGGAGAAAGTATTGTAATTGAGTCCTTTTGTAGCCTGACAGATGGGACCAGAGCCCCCCAACCTTTTTCATCCCTCTTCCCCTCACAATTTTAACTCAATCAGAAGTCTCATCTCACCATAAATCTCACAAGAAAGCAAAGCTGATTTGTGCCAGCAAGGACGTGTACCTCGGACAGAGATGCCAGATGCTTCGCGAGCTCCCCTGAGCAGATCAAGAAGAGGCTGAACAATCAGAAGATCCTTTCTCTGGTATAGTATTCACTTAGGTCCTCGTTCACTACAAGGATTATTTTTTTTTTCTGCCCCAATATGTTCATGGTGGGCCCAAGTCACACTCAGCTTGAAATGCCCAAGGAACTAAAACAAAGGAATAAAGCAGATGTCCAAATCATCTATGTCAGGGGGACTCGGCAACACTGAAGATGAGTTTAATACAAACACCAAGTCATGACCCCACCTTTATCCCATCCCCCAATATTTCCAAAGTCAAATAAAAAGGCAGGGTAGGATAGGACTCATGAGCTTGGGGGCAAGAGCCAAACTGTCCTCAATGAAACCAAGCCCTACAGTTCTCTAACCTTGGGAAAGTTACTCATGGTGTCATCTACAAAACAGGGACAATAACAGTACCTACCTCAGAGACTGTAGGACAAATTAAATGAGATAAATGTGGAAAGCAGTTAGACCAGTGCCAGGAACATAAGGACTATCACGTATATTATCATGCCCTGTTACTGTTACCATCATAATTTTATTACTTCAAAGCCAAGTTTAATTTCCCCTCAGCCTAGCTTGTTTGTTTGTTTTGAGGTCTACACTATTGGTATAGCTTTTAAAGTACAAAAATAAAGAAACAATTTTTTTATGTTTATTATCAATTATTTACATAATGATAGGCCCCCAAATTATATAAATCTCCCAGGGAAATTCCTTTTTTTCTGGGAGAAAGAACACCATAATTCTTCTCCCTCTAAACGAGTTGCCAAAAGCCAGACAAAAACACACATTTGAGAGTTTTTTATTTCTGAAGACTCAAGGGCTGGAAATTCCAATAGGATTTATCTGTGTCTGTTCTAATATATGAAGTACATTAGCAGAGAACAGTTCTTGCCTCTGATATCAACAGACACCAGCTGCTGCTGAGGAAATGGGAAAAGCAACCCCACGTTTCAGCTATAATGCACCTGGTCAATTGTGAAATCGGACTTGAAGGGAGAGAGATTTCATCTTGACCCCATTTGGTAATGAGAAGGAAGGGAAGCCTAAGAAGGTACTTCTCAGAGAAAGAGCAGCGCAGAGAAAATTCAACCAACTTAGAAGAATAATGTTCTCTGAGTGCCAGGCACCTTCTCAACTACCTACTATCAGTTTTTCTAAACAAGGATTTCTCCACTCCCACATAATTTGTTTCAGAAATGAGTTTTGCACCTACAAATGGTGTTCTTTCGTCAAAGAACCACACACACATACACACACACAAAAAAAAAAAAAAAAAAAAAAAACAGGGAAAAAGGAGGAGACATCTAAGCTACAGGTCAGCCACAATCACTCATCCACCATTGTTCATCTAGAGAAACAAAAAATTAGCAAAAGGGTCTTTTCTGTGAAGAATAGTATGGGATGGCTAGAAAGACAAGCGAGAGTCCAATGTGACAAGTGTAACACTACAGGTCTGTATGGATAGGGAACCAGGGCGGTAGAGAGAGGGGCTCTGCTGAGGGGAAACTATAGAGCTTTGATGATTAAATTAAAGAAGATGAAAGTTTTAAAATCAGTCCTCTAAGTCATCCTGAGAAACCAGAAAACTCAACCAATAAGTAGAAGAAAAGGAGTAAAGATAAAGGCAGAAAGCAATGAAATATAAAACAATAAATAGAAAAAGTTCAAAGACAAAATTTAGGTTTTTTTAAACATTAATAAAGGTAATAAACAAGTAGCAAGATGAACAAGAAATAATGAAGGAAAGCAAAAATTACAAATGTCAGCAATGGAAGAAGGGATATCACCGCAGGTATCACAGACATTAAAAAGAGGGTAGGCGACATCATACCAATTAATATCACAATGTAGATGAAACAAACAAACTTCTTCACAAATATAACTCACCAAGAATGACATGAGAAGAAACAGAAAATCAGAATAGTTCTATATCTACTAGGGTAGTGTTTATCCAAGTGTTTTCCCCAATTAGCATGAGCCATACCTGGGAACTTTTTGAAATTCAAATCCTCAAGCCCCAACCCAGACCTACAGAATTGAAATTTTGGGTGTAAGCTCTCAACAAGTTGTGTTGTGACAGACCTTCCTGGAGACTTGGCTATTATGTGAGAACTCTTTGAATATCATCATCCCACCACAAACCCAGACCCAGATAGCTTTACTGATGAATTCTATCAAACATATGAGAAAGAAATAATACAAGTCTTACAAAAACTCAGGAAACATAGAAGGAACATTTCTCATCATTACTTTTAACCTCTACTGCCTTATTGAAGATAAGGGTGATTCTCTTCTCTGCCTTCTGATTCTTGTTTTACAGTGATTCCTGGTTTCTTTGGGATAAGCAATTCTGACAGACAAGGCGTCCCGCTAGCCAGATGACACACAGTTTGCTCTCAACTAGAGAAAAGTTATTCCCTCTCCTCTTTCCACTGCCTACAGCCCTCAGAGGAGTGATTATCTACTTCACTGTGTGGAAACTAACCAAAGCTCACAGCCCTCCCACAAGGATACCCAGATCAGGGGCCGGAACTCAGATAACAAAAGTCGTGGTAAAATCAACTATCTGTTCATGCTATTTCCTCAAAGTAAATACACATCTCACCTTTCCACACTATCTACTTTTTCTTACTCATCTTTATGTCTCAGCTCAGCTGTCATCTACAGCAAGCTTTTTCCGAACCTCCAAACCAAGCAGAGTGCCTCTCTTCTATATCTCCACACCTTACCAAAGAAGTTATACTAAAATCCCCATCTCCTTCCATTATGCCATTAAATCATTGCAAGCAGAAACTACATTTTTCTTTTAAAATTTCTTATGTCTCACAGTGCTTGACCATCACACATAGGTGATTCTTGGTAAATATATAATGAAATGAAGGTTTGGGAATGGAGTTAGAAAAGTTGAAACTTACATATATGTGTGTATATACGTATTTGTGTAAATATATAATGAAATGAACGTTTGGGAATGGAGTTAGAAAAGTTGAAACTTACATATTTGTGTGTATATATGTATTTGTGTATATATGCACAAACGAATAAATATATACATACACACATATGTATATATACACACATAAATATATGTCTAACTTAATCTACTCAATATTTTTGGTAGAAATCCTTTTAAAAATATATATACTTTCAATTTTCTCTTCACACAACCTTTCGGTAGTATTCTTAATGCAAATCATGTGGACTGGCTTTCATTGTGCACATTTGAGCCCCCACTTTTAAATCTCTGGTGGGAATATTAGGACCCTACCTTCTGCCCCAAGCATTGAAGGACCTCTTAGAGGTTGAATACAGGCAGCAGCAATGAACACATGACATCTAGTTTCACTGGCTGAAAGAGCTGGATTCCTTCTTTTAGGCTCTTTCTGTAGCTCTGTACTTTATCATCACAATTTTGGATCAATCTGGAAACACAGGCAGCAGCCTTTCCACCTCTGCTCATAATATGCTGGCACCATACCAACTACTTCTATGAAAACGAGATCCTGAAAAATTAATCTCTGTACAAGCAGAATATGTCCTTGAGGGAGGCGAAGTTTTGCAGAGAGTTTGCAAGATCTCACTCTTAATTATGATAAAGAATGGCATTCTATGGCCATTATTTTTTATTGGTAGGGACCAGCATTAAATAATCATCTAATAATTATTAAACACTTACTATATACCTAGAATCATACATACATTGTTTCATGAAATCCTTATCAATAACTCTACAAAATAGGTACTATTAGTGGCCCATATCCTAAGAATACGTATACTTATATAGCTGAAAAATCACAAAATTAAGGAAATGTGGAAACGGAGATTTCAGTTTATGTCTCTCAGACACCAAAATCCATACTCTGAACACCAAGACTATACTGTCCTGCTTATATAGACTTCTGGTACGATTATGCCCCTGTAATGCCCCACACAAACCAACTCTAGAAGTAAGTCACTGATTCCAAGGAAGGGGAATAATCCATCCCACCAATTTAAAGAGTAAAAGTACCCTTTAAACATGATTCATTTTCTACATATGAGGCTAATTTAAGTAAAATTTCTTTCTATTTAAAATAACGACGCTAAATGAGAAGGGCTTTAAGCTTTACAATGGCTTCATCGGAACCTCATGCGTCAAATCCCAAAATCACGTTCCTAGAACACATTTCTCAATAAAGAGAAATCAGCAGAGGGAAAAGGCAACCATGAATCCAATAGGTAAAAGTATGAAGTTAGTGTGATCTAATGAGCATACACCACAGTCTTAATGAATAGTTCATGAGCCACCACCACTGCCACCACTGCCATCATCACCATCATCACCTCACTGCCATGATGGTTACTATCCCTGCCATGTTGTTATTACGTAACCTCATTCCCAAAGGGTACTCCGAAGGCATGAGGCATCTGTTTACCCATCAAACAGTCATTGTTAGTACTGCCAAAAGAGTTAATTCTCTATCTTTTGCTCTTAAAGAAAATGGGTCGTGGTGAATAGTGGTGACCAGTAAATACGTTACTATTATTAACCATATGGCACACTAGAATTAGTAAAGTCATCAAAAAATCATGGTAAAATTACCTGGACTTATAAAATTGGCATAACAGCTTAGCAGCAGCAGGATAATCCTACTTCTCATAGCCCATATGGCACACATCAGGCTTTTCTGTAAAATGATTTCATTGCGATGGTACCTCTAAGAAATTCTTTATTATCGCCTAAATGATAGACATGTATTAAAGATTAAGGAGTTGATGACAGGAAATGGAAAAGTCAACCCACAAGTCATCCATTTGCACTTATACCAGAGGGCAACCAGACACCCGGGCAACCCTACACCCTAGTGACAGGGCAAAGCAATTCACAATCTCACATCAGAGACTCACCCTGTGACTCCAGATATAGCTGTGCTTTCAGAGGCATGGTTTTGGTTACTGGACTTGTATCACTTTCAAGGAACAGTTTTGTTGTCTTGGAGCACTAGGTAGGAATCTATTGAAATTTATATTGGGTCTTGCTTTGTAGCTACCAATTTTAGCTAAAATTACTATGATAACTTACTTTATGTTTGTTCATATGTAAGGGATAGGAATTTGTTCCCCATAATTGATTTATCATCTCCTATACAACAATATGCAATAATATCAAACTGCTTCTTTGAAGATTTATAATTTTATGCCTTTCCCAGAGTAGTAGAATAAAATAGCATGTAAAAGTTAATATTTTTTATCTCAGCATAAATTACACTGTATTTGCATAAATTGAACAGTGTTCTCCCTTAAAAACAACTTCAAAAATCTTTCAGTACATGATTAAAAATACTTTCAAAATTGTTCCTTATAAAACTTAAATGAATCTACTACACCTGTAAAACCTTATATTTGGCTATGTAAATTGTGAAACAATTCATAAATTTGCTACATAAGTAATGAATCACAGGTCAAAATAGAAACATTAATAAAAAAATTGCTAAAATACTCTGTACTTACTAACAGCTAGGAAGGGCACTTAATGCTTTCAAAAGTCATCTCTTTTAACACTTGCAACAACTATATGAGGTAAATACTATTATTATTCCCTTTAAGGTAATAAAGGCTTAAAGCAAGTTTGTCCAGCTCAACAATGCACATTTCGACTAGACAATTCTTTGTTACAATGGAGATATTCTGTACACTGTTGAATGTTTTGCAGCATCTTTGGTCTCTACATCTTAGATGCCAAGAGTTTACTCCCACACCCACATGTGACAATGCCAAATGTCTCCAGACATTGCCAAATGTCCTCTGGGGGAACATCACCACACATGTGAACCACTGGCTTAGAGAAATTAAGTAATTTATTCAAGTTCATACACCCAGAATTTAGTAGAGCAGAGATTAGAAAGTAAGTATTGAGTCTATAGTGCATACTATCATCCTGTAAGCTATGGTGTTATTCACTCTATGATAAGTCAAAGAACATAAATTTTTCCTTTAAACAGAAAACTGAAAATGTCTGTACACTGCCAACCTTTTTTTTCCCTTAGTTAAGGCTCTTGTCCCAAGAGTTATTACCTAGCATAGTTTGCTCCTCTTCTTTCATCCTGTTCATGTGTCTCAGAAGACAGTCAACCATCACTAGCAGCTGATTCACCCCTTCTGTAAATAAAGACACAGTCCCTGCCTTCCTGGAACCCTTAAAGTGCAGGGATTGTTTCCTACCAGTTTCATTAGAGGACCCTAGATTTCCACCCTGCACCATGTCAAAGTGCAAGCCCTTTGCACAGATCACTGAATTCTGGTTTCTCTCTGAAGGATCTTCCAAGCCCTCAGAGATTGAACAATTCTATGTATCAGATTTCCCATGTGTGTCCTATATACTATTACATTTTAGATTCCTAAAAACCCAGTAAGCAAGTATTATGATTTCCATTTAATCAAGAGGAAACTGAAGTTCTGGCAAATAGGGAAACTTAGCCAAGCATTACACAGAATTTGTTCCAGAACTCAGGCTTCAATCTAAGTATGGATAACTGCAAACCCCTGCTCTTGACCCAACCCTCTATCTTTCTTATTTCATGACTGAGCAAAGACTACAAACATTCCTCTTTCCAAGCAGATTCTCTACTTGGCTTACTCAAGCTTCCTTAAAATTGTTCATCCAGGTTCCCTCTCCTTGACATCCCAAGGTTCTGAGAATAAACAGTCCAGACTTGAGAGTGATTCCAACTTGTGGAAAGCCAGGGGGAAAATCAGACCAGAGGAACTTTGAAAGGAACTATCATACTAAACTGCCAAATAAAAAAATACAAAACACATTTTCTTTTATGTGATTCTATTTCTGTCATTTACTCCCTATGCATAAAGAGTTATGTACACATGTCTGACTGATCATATGCCTTCAAAGCACTTTAAGTTGTTATGTACCAAAATAGATGATTTTGAAAAAAAAAAAAAAACAACTTGGTAGTGGAGGTGAAGGATTTTTCCCCCATTCAATCACATTATTTAAACATAGATTGTTTTTCTAAGTCTTCATTAAAATTTCCTGAGAGCTTCAACTTCTGGATTAAGGCCAATATGAAAATTTTCAAGCATAAAATGTCCCAATTAGAAAAGAACAACTGGTGAGGTGGGGAAATGAACTCCAAAAGATGTCTTTCTGACCTTTGATTTTATTCAGCTTTAAGTTGCTTCATTTGAAGGAAAAAAAGAGAGAGAGGATTCACAGCTGTAAAGGGAAAAATTGTCTTAACCATTGGAATAGAAAGAACTCAAGAAGCTTCTGCCTTTCAAAAACTCGCCTTTCAACACCAGCTCAAGCACCTCTCTGCTTTGTGACCTTAGTCATATTGCTTCTTTTCCCTGAGCTCCTCATCTGTAAAATAGGATCATCATGAGGATTAAATAAGATAAATAAGATAAAGCATCTGAAGCACCTAGTACACAGTAGGCACACATTAAATCTAATCAATAGTATGCACTTGAGAGATACCTTTGTTTTGCCAGAACAAAGTTTATGTTCTGGCAATTGTCTTTCAATGTTCTTCCCATCATGATACCACAGTATTTAGGTGAAATTAGAAGTCATAATCGAGATTGATCCAACTGGGGGCCAAATGACCACACTATAGGATCAGACTATGTCACCTGCCCAGTTATCCACATGCTAACTGGCAATGTCATTCCTAGTCACTGCCTTGGTTCTAAGGCAGAGTTCTTGCCATCACAACAAATATTGTTTAGTGTCCTGTGCATTCTTTTGGAAGGGCTTCAGAGTCAGGGAACCATAGAATCAGAGAATATCATTTATTTAAATGAAATTTAAAGGAACCAGAGAAATTCTCATGTTCAAGCTCGTTCTTTAGAGATAAGGACACAGGCCACAGAGAAGAAATTGGCACTGCTAATTAGTGGCAGTTCCAAATCTGATTCCTTTTTTTTTTTTTTAAACTCAGAATATGTCTTTATCCCTTGTGCTCCTAAAGAAAGAAAAGACTGATTTTTAATGGTAAAAGGCAGTTGTGAAATCAACATCTAAAGCCAGTTCCATGCTCAGAGGAGAATATGTGCCTCTTCCTGGTAGTTTCCAGTGCTCTGTACACTCAGAGAAACCTCTCTAACAGCTATGAGAGAAAAAAAACACCTGCAAGTATAGTCTTCCAAATCTGATTCCTAATCTTTTCATCTTTATCAGAGGTTTTCGGCCATACCAATGATTCTCAACCAGAGGTAATTTTGTCCTCCAGGGTCACTTTTGTTTATCACAAGCAGAAGTAAGGGGTTACTATTGGCATCTTGTGAGTAGAAACCAGAGAAGTTCCTAAAATCCTACAAGTAGCCCCCACAATGAAAAAGGTTAAGAGCTCCGACTACACTGTTGGATTCCATACACTGTCAGTTTCCAAGGAGTCCAAAATTTGCCTCTTAAACTACTTCTACTAGAGTTGGACTTGGCCCCAATTTAGAAGTGCTTACCAGTGATTGAATCACTCAAGTTCATTCTGCCTCTTTAGTACTGAAAGCCACTGGGATTAGGAGGGATTTAGAGACTTGCCCATTCAAGTAACTTAAAGTCTGAGCTTAACTTCTGAAGCATGGTGTAAGGCCCAGCATAAGTGCTACTGAGGTCTTAAAGACACACTTAGGTCCTACCAGACAATCTAAGAAAATGATTCTAGAAACCATTTTGGCAAAACACCAGAGAACATCCAAATGTTGCATATCACATGGTTATTAAGTATTCAGAATAATGCGTCTCAAACAAATACATTTGATACTGCATTAAACATTTCTAAGATTAATGATTTGAATGGAGGAGAGATAAAGGTGGAAGCATTGACATAGAGAAAAAAGACTCTCATCTTTTCCACCCAAATTTAGATTATATTTTGGGAGAATTTAAATAGATAAGAAAATCAGAGTCAATAATCCAAGCAATTATATACCTTCTGTTTTTCACCCAGGCAAGCCATCTGCTTGATAACTACAGAGACCTCCACCCTTCTTGTGGAAGGACCTCAGGTCATAGGACTAGAATCATAGGAGGCCAGTGTGAGAGTCTGGATGTGAGAGAATGTGATGATCTATCTGCAAAGCCATTTGTAAGTATGAGTGATTTATCAGTCTGACCTTATTTACCCAAAGTTCCAACTGGCAATTATGACTTTAGTTCTGATCCATAGTAGAAATATATGAAGGATCCAAATCTGATTCATTCATAAATTCAACCAACTATCCCCAAAGCACCACCCATTGGGGGAGTATATTCCCTACTCAAAAAAAATCACAATGATTCCAATAATGGAATGCATGCCACTAACTCTTTCATATGGAATTAGAGCAGCAGTAACTGGGAGAGCCAGATCTGTTTTGGATGAAAAGACCTAAGAATGTCCCATGGAAAGAATAGGATTTAAATTGAATGTTTAAATGATGGGGTTTCTGCAGGCAAAAATAGATTGTCTTAAATAATAGAAATATTATGGGCGGAGAAGATAAATATGACAGTCAGTGAAGAGTTCAGCTTAACTGGAGCTTGGGGTGAATGTAAGCAGTTACCAGAGACAAAGCAGGAAAGCTGAGGTAGAGACAGATGTAGATCCCCTTAAAGTCCTGACAAGAAGATAGGTCTATATTAACTAAAGGAAGTCAGTGAAGGTTTGTGTTACTAATTTTTAAGCCGACATGGCACAATCAGAGACATTATGGAAAAAGTAACAGACGCAGGTAGGCAGGATGGATATGAAAAAACCAGAGTAAAGAGACTGGGTAGGAGGTAATCTGAGCGATGGATAAATTTAAATCAAAATCATAGGAATAAAAATAGTAAGAAGGAAAATCCCAAAGCCTATTCAGAGACCCATTTATTATGAGTTAAAAAGTTGTTAAAGTCGAAGAGCACAGACAACAGAAGAACATATAAATTGACTCAAAAGTTTTGGTGCTGAATGAGTGGGAGAAGGGTAGTCATTATTAGACTGCAGATGGAAGAGTAAAGAAACTGAATTGTGCCTTAGATGATCCTCAACTCAGAAAATGATTGCTCAATGCCAAGGTCAATTCTGCTACTAGTGTCAAGATATACTTCTTAGATTCAGTGCTTGAGCAATTAATCCATCTCAGATTCCTCTCTTACCATGCCTGGTTCTATTTCCTGTAATTTTTTCATTGCAACAGCAAAGGACAACAATCCACTGATTCTATATCAGTGATGCTGAAGGCATATCAGAATTCACCAATGAGGTTTTTTTTTTTTTTTTTACATACAAGCTGGGGTACAGGCCAGAGGCGTGGGGCGGCGAGAGGGTTCACCAGAGACTGAGTGGGGAGCAGAACAGGCAGATCAGAAGTACACTGCTGAGGGGAGCAGCGGGCGAGGCAGGAGAGGTCTGCCACACCAGAATTCACCAATGAGTTTTAATATGTCTTGGGAATGAAGTGGGGACACAGGTCAACAGAAGATGAACCTGCTACCATGTGGATATAAGAGCTTAGAGGTATTACCCACTAGGATATTACCTTCCTGGCCTCACATATGACAAACTATTATTAACAGCAAAGGTTGAGGTTCTGTTGATGACTCATTAGTATGCTGATTCATGAAGGCTAAGATGGGCAGACCTGACTAAGGGAAGTACTTGCTGAATTTGATCAGTTACTGAGATCATCAAATGTGATTACTGAACCACAGAAAAATCCAAGAGAAAAAAGGCAGATATTGGGAGAAAAAATAACTCTTGGTTTTGCCTTGCAACAGAGAGAATCCAATCCATTCTGGATTCTCATGTGTGATAAAAGCTTTATCAATTATCTCTTGTTTGTATCCTAAACTGTTTTCCTCCTAATAGTCATAATATTTTGAGCCACTTACCCATTTAATAAAAATCTAAAGAATTAACAAATCATCTATTGTTAAAAAATGAAAACAGAAAAAATTCTCAATTAACCTATTAGACTTGAATATGCTCATCCTTTCAAGCACCATGAATAATAAGCAATAGTGTAGTATCTCTTTGTGGTCTAGTGAGAGAAGGTGTATGGTAGTGTAAGTACTCCCCAAAAGACTCAACTATCCCCAGTGATATATCATACTTATGTCCATTTGGCGCCTAACATACTCTGTTACAATTATTTTGTTCATGTGAGTCTGACCTATAAGCCTGTGTTCTACTTCACAGTTATGTAAAATTTTTATATACCTTTCGATTTCCAGTATTTATTTAAGCATATGGTAGTAGTATTGAGTAAACTTTTGTTACATTGGAAGATTTTTGAAATGTACTATGATGTGACTCAAAGTAATAGAATAATCAAAAAGATGAGAGATTGTTGGCTAAAGTTAATTGCTTACAGAAATGTCTAGATTTCTAAAATCATATATAGTCACATATATAGTCATATATATACAGTCAAAACCAAAGTTTCTACTTAAATTATTTAAACAGCTAGGATTAAGAGCAAATCAGCAAAACCTTCATGCTGATGTGGGTTTCACCACCTGGTGTGGCTCAAATTTCAACTCCTGATCATCCTCAACAAAGTACTTCCACAGTCCAGAAAAATGAAAACTGTAAACTGTACACATTTGCAGAGGGCCCTCAGTTTGTGGATAAGTCTTTAGTTGTACATCTACCTCTGATGGTACTGACCAATCACAGCATTACTTAGCAACGAAATTAGTGTATGAGCATGTGTGAATGTGTACATGTGTTAGAAAAACTTCTAATACAGAATCAGCTTATAGCCCCTTGTATGATAGTGATTCCTTCATTCAGGAACAGCCCAGAAGTATTTGATTATTCCTAGGTATATGTGATTATGTTGTACTATGTTCTGGCATGCTTTCTCAAAGATTTAAACTTCTCGTAGACAAATCTGATAATTTAAAAACTACTTGATGAGAATTTTATGGGAAAGCAGGTTTCCTGTATAATCTCCCCCATCAAATTACCATTTTATCATTTCAGCAAATCTCTTGGAATAAATGACACTTTGAACAAGCCTCATTCAAAGGGAAAAGGATGGCTCCTTTTAAACACTGATTTAAAGCCCAATCCAATAAGGTTTTCTGTGCAGGAATAAGTTTGTCTCCTATCTCTTAGTGTCCTTTCGAGCCAGGTAAAGAGAATGTCTAACAGTACTCTTTTGGTTGAAATTCTCATCTTGGAAGAGATGAGATGCTCCCTTAATATTAAAAGTGGGATTCTGCAGAATCACTACCATCAAAACATCTTTTGGGCTCCTACAGCCTGCCTAGTGCTTTATAAAATACCTTTTAAGACATATTTAACTCAGTTGAGTTATAGTAGGATGATGATGACTTTGAAATCCAGTGAATTTTTTTCTTTAAGACAACCTTGAAAGGTTAATAAATAAGTAAATGAAACAGAATAAAATTTAGCAAGAAATTTTAAACATAGGTAAGTTATTTTTGTATTTAAGGCTATCTTTCCCATGATGTTCAAAGCAAAACTACAATATCTAAAGCTTTTTAACACATTTATGTCACTTAGTTCTCCTACAGGAAGCACCAGCTTTACTTGACTAATTAATTGAAGCCATAAAGCTACACTTAGAATTCAACTAACCAGTTGAGTCGACTCTGATAAGCTAAACCTAATGTGGAAAAGAAATCATTACTACTCCTGTAAGTCTGACTCCAGCTAAATCATCAAATAGACAAGCATGCATTCAAACAGACCAGCATCTG
The DNA here is from genome assembly GCA_004024925.1 of Scalopus aquaticus. NCBI lineage: Eukaryota > Metazoa > Chordata > Mammalia > Eulipotyphla > Talpidae > Scalopus > Scalopus aquaticus. Next base: position 264,301 of record PVIJ01000432.1, read on the forward strand.
ACACAGGTATCACACTATATTTAAAGATGTCTACTATTCATCAAATAAGGTATCCACATGCTCCAGCTCTACAGATTCCCTGGAAAAGGTCTCAGACAAATCATTCTGAAAAAGGTTCCAGGTTGGGTACATGAAGAAAAGCTCAAATATTTTAATATCCTTTCATCAAGAGATGAAATCTATGTGCCCTTCTCTTGAACCTGGGTGAAGAATCTGGGATACCTTGACTAATAAGATACAATAGAAGTGATCCTGTGCCAGTTTGGGGCCCAAGTCATAATGAAGAGACCATCAGCTTTCACTTCTTACCACTGAGACTAACAGGCAATAAGGAGCCCAACCCCCATGGAGATGCTACGGAAGATGAGGCCAGAGAGATAAAGTAGAGAGTGAAAGAAAAAAGAGCACTAAGGCTCCCCACATGTGAATGAAGAAGACATCTTGGGAGAGGTCCTTCCACCCCCAGTAGCCCCAGCTGACAGGAGGTGGGTCAAATCCAAACCGGCCAGCCAAGTCCTTCCTGAATGTCTGACACAAAATCTTGAGCAAATTAAAACAGTTGTTTTAAGCCATAAGTTTAAGGATGGTTTTTCACTCAATGATAGATTAGTAGACACGGATGTATTTCATATGAAAATAGGTATGTGATTAAAAATAGAAGAGCTCAAACCAACCCTCTATTAATTTGCACTTTATATGACTCCAGTGAAGCTGGTACAAGACAGTTTGCTTTTTTATTACCTCGACATAATAAAAAATGCAATAGCATTCATGTCAGATGTGCAAAAATATGCTTTCAGAAAACTCAACATAGTAATTTGAAACTTGACAGGTTGGAGCAGCTCTCTTATGAAAAACTCCCTCTCATCTGTCTATTTATCTCTCTTTAAAATAAAATTGAGGCAACTTTGAAACATCTTATACCTTAGGTTAACTACATATGAAAATGATAAATTACCTTTTACTACTGAACACTACTATGCCCTCTACTCTGAGTGATTAATTTACATCCTGCTCAGTGGTTCACATGCAATTACTACCACATGCCTGGTGAACAAGACAGAATATTTTTAGCCATCTGTGTAAGTTGTCTATATTCAGAAAGTACAGCAACCACTAAGAAGCCTTAAAGTTTAAGCTCAGTTTCTCACAATGATTTGTTCACCTCTACACTGCATAACAAATGATGACACCACTATTTGAGATCTTGGACTTTATTTAGAAACTACAGGACCTAGGTTTTGCGCTATGAGACGAGACGCATTAGGAAAGGTGCGGTGAAAGTGGCCTTCTCAAAGTACCACTGGTGAAACCTATTAGTGGATTTTAATTGCACTAGTGCTTATTGATCTGAATGTAATCTGTTTAAAACTACAGTCAAATGCCATCAGTGAAAAGCAGATACTAGCCATTTATACCAAACTAGGAACCTCTAATGCTTGGTGAAAAAAATGATCTAAGCCCCATAATTTCCTTGGAATGTGCTTCCCAAACTCTTCTCAATAAGATGGAGTAAATGTTTTGGCACTGACATTTGCATTAAGAGTCTTCTCAGTGCCTCTCCTTGATGAGAGGTCATCAAGACTAGAATGTTTGATATTAGAACATTACTTTTGTTAAGAAAGGTTTAATAAATAGTATTATTACTCAGGTTTTCACTGGATCAGGCCCAGAATTCATAGACTTTTCCTCAAAAAACCTGAAAGAATCACATGATACTATCTAATATATAAAATAAGAAAAATATACACTAAGGAAAACAACCTAGGTTTATATTTTAGTCAACTCCAGACTGAGTTGTGTATAATGCAGCTGTGGCACTTTTCCCAGTGCCATCAGCAACAGTCTAAAAAACACACCAATTGAACAGAGTTCAGTCTGTAAGAAGGGCAGTTAGTATTCATTCATTCATGCAACAGCCTTTACAGAGGGGCCACTGACTATATTTCAGGCACTGTGGCATATAAAAGAGAGCAGAAGGCATAACATACCAGATGTTAACATTTAGGCTGGGAGCAAGAAAGAAAGCTGAGAGTAACTATAGGAGCACAAGGAACACAGACACACAGTCCAAAGTATCACCTGTGCAAAGGAACACTGTTCAGTGGGGATGAAGGAACAGTACCTGCAAAGATGGCGAGAAATGAGTCAGCATGGCGGGGTCAGAGAACTATAATTAACAAGCCAGATATTTTCCCACTCTTGCGTGGTCAGAATTTCCTGGAAAACTTTGAAATTAATATACTTTGTCCCTGCTGTGTAGATTCTTGTCATCAGTCCCTTGTCTGTAGTATGGAGTGCAAAAATTTTCTCCCATTCAGTAGGCACTCCATACTACAGACAAGGGACTGATCACAAAAATCTACAAAGAACTCACACAACTCAACAAAAACAAAGCAAAAAATCCAGTCAAAAAATGGGCAGACAATCTTAAAAGACACTTCTCCAAAGAAGAAATGCAAATGGCAAACAGGCAAATGAAAAAATGTTCAACATCCCTCATAAACAGTGAAACGCAAATAAAAACCACAATGAGATACCACCTTACACCAGTAAGAATGGCATACATTAAATAAAAACAGGAAACAACAAACGTTGGCGAGGATGTGGAGAAAAAGGAACTCTCCTCCACTGTTGGTGGGAAAGCAAACTGTTCCAACCTCTATGGAAAGTTGTATGGCAGTTCCTCAAACAACTGAAAACGGAGCTTCCATATATGACCCAGAAATTCCACTCCTAGGAATACACCCAAAGGACACAAAAACATCAATCCAAAAGGACACACACACACACCTATGTTTATTGAAGCATTATTTTCAATAGCTAAGATGGAAACAACCCAAATGCACCAAAATTGATGACTGGATCAAGATGTGGTACATATACACAATGGAATACTATTCAGCAAACAAAAAAGATAAACACATGCAATTCGCAGGAACATGGATGGAGCTAGAAGGAATCATGCTCAGCGAAATAAGCCAGAAAGAAAGAAAAAAATATCGAATGGTTTCACTACAGGGGAGCCAAGTAAGAGATGAGGAAGAAAAAATAATACACAAAACAAAAACTAGCAGGCATCCATAAATAAGAGACATTCCACAGGAGGGGGGAGGGAAGGAGCACAAGGGACTATGGTGATGGTTCACAGGTGATTTGGTGGTGGAAAACCTACAGGGAATACAAAATATTGTAAAGGATAGAAATAAAAAATGAATTTAAAAGAAAAAAAATATATATACTTTGTCCCTGCTAATTCAAGAAAAGTCCACTGTCATGTGAAATACCCTTAAGTAAGATTAAGATAAATACAGTCACTAAAAGTTTACCAAAAGTTCTTCCTAAGATGATTAAATCTTTAGAACCACAAGGCTGATGAAAAGCTAGAGCTAAAGTTTAGAGAATAAAGAGAGAGATTAGAAGTAGGAGGAGATGAGCCTGGAGAAATAAAAGAAGGCATGAACCCCAGAGGTGCCATCATGGTCCAAGCAAATTTATGAAAACAAACAATCATCAAAAAGAAAATATGAATACAAGATGAGCCAATGTATAAGTTTCACACGGTTTTTCCTAAGTTCATGCCACTACTCTACTATTTAGAGAACCCACCTTCCCTCTCTCTAGTCATAATTTGTATGCATACACAAACACACACACTGCTCCCAAGTCAGCAGATAGCAGTCAAAGAACATGTCAACGCAAAGTTAAAACAATACATAGTGACAAATGGTTCTCCACTGGGCATGCAGTCAAAGAACCAGTAAGTCATTTCTGACCGGGAAGTATAGAGGATACCAGTTCAGAGTCGGCCTGACCCCACACCATAGGGTCTGCCTGCAAAGTGTAGCCCCGAGCCAGGCTACCATCTTATCTTTACAGATCCACTTCTCCATGCAACGGATGTATGGTGGGTGATGACAGATGAAAGCGCACTTTAAATAGCCTTTCTATGGTCAAACTGACAGGACAGCAGTTCTTCTAAAGAATTTTTACCTATGCTTTGAGCACAATGGTCCTTTATCAGTGAATCAGGCAAAGGGAATTTCAGGTGAAAGAGAATTCAAACATTAAGTGTGTATTTTAAAATCTTCCTGTGTCCCCCATCCATAAACCTTCAACACCCTAGTCCAGTCCCTTCTTGGTCAAGGTTTTACTAAAATCACTAGCTCAACAACAGCTTTTTGTTCCATGTGATCCCCCCTCGTGGGACAACGGTACATGCTTCCTGTGCCATGCTAGCTCCCTGCAGTCAGTATTTAGTTACAGCAGCAGTAGCAATTCCAAGATAAAACAGGCAACTCGCTGAGAAGGAGTCAAGAGACTGTTTATTGCAATTCATGGCCACTATGAGCCAGACTTGAGCAGAGCTGTCACAAACGACCCAACCAACTAGCCCCCACTTCTCAGAAAGGCGCTCTTACCTCTGGGATGTTTTCTTATATTTTCTCCTGTAGGAAAAGAAGCATAAACATGGATTAGAAAAGGGTTAGAAGCTGGCAGTGGGTTAGAAAAAATGTTGATTTTAGTGGGAAGGGCATGGGTGTGAACATTTTGCAAAAAGACCTGTTGAAAGTTTGGGATTATTGTGTTATACTGTGGTTAAATATATATAACCATAGTCTTAACAGCTACCGAACAGCATCCCAGAGCTCAGTGGCTCTTGCCCACTATGTTCTTCCCTTTGATCTCTGAGTGTATAACAGTGTAATCTAAAAAGGGGAGGTTCCATGTTCCCTGCCCCACCTAATGAAGGGCAGAGCTGAGCAGTGAGAGGAAAAAGGACTTGGGAGAGAAGATTTGGAGGAGGCACAGAGAGACATGAGAAGAAGCTGTGCTTGCTTGTCGACCTTGGACTTGCACCAGAGACTTGGGGAACTGGAAGGAGACACTTGGAAAAGACATGGGTGAGAGATCTATGAGGAGGCTGACAGTGGCAGCCTTGTCTTGTGCTTTGATTTTGTTCTTCCTTCCAGGCTTGCCTGCCCCTTCGGCCCCCTTCCTGTGTTTCCCGCCAGGAGGTGCCTTAGCCTTTAGGCTTCAGTGGCCCTGTTCTGGGCCAACCCTGTTTGGCTGGGCACTTACCCCAAAGGGTACTTCATTTGGAAACTATTATCCTTTCTTCTGTTCTCTCTATGGCACACTTGTTCTATTAAAGTTCTTTTCTATTGAAGGTCTTATGCACTGAGATTATACTTTGTCTTTATATAATGGATGCCAGAACCTATTTAGGGCTTGCGGGAGCTTGGGGGTCTTGGAGTACCCCTCAGTCTGCCTGCTAACACGAGGACAACAGCATCCTAACTGAGGTCAGGCTTTAAGGATAGCCAGATCCAGATTCATATCCCAGCATTCATGGTGTTGCTGAGAAGCAAAGAGGCAATAACTACTAGCTATTTGTACAGCCACTGTCGTTACTATTACCCCCACATCTAGCACTGAAGCCCCTTTAAAAATGTGCCTTTTTAAATGTAAATGTGTAATCATACAGATAAACCACAAAATCAACATAAAGTCTGCAAAGAAAGAAGTAGTATGGCACATTGACTATAGTTAATGAGACTAATGCATGTTTGAGAGTGGCTTAGATTGTAGATCTTAAAGTTCACATCACAAGAAAAACAATTTTGTAATCACATGTGGTAATGGATGCCAACTAGACTTCTTGTGTGAACATTTAGCAATATAGACAGCAAATCATTACATTCTACACCTGAAACTAATATATGTTACATACCGATTATATCTCAATAACTTTTTTTAAAGTGAAGGAGAGGATAATGAGAAAGTTTACAAAGCAAAAGTGAGGCAAGCAGCAGTAGGAACTTGTTAATTGTGGGCTGTCTCCTAGAAGAGGAAGTGGCTGGAATTTAGTGGCAAGAGACTGCTATTTACAGTCCTCGTTTAGCCTTGAGCAAATCTACTGTGGATTTCAGGCTAATTAATCCATCAAATGGAGATAGTATCTGGCCAAGGGAGATTCAAGGGGAAAGTGACCATAAAAATTTCCTGTCCCACTATTCCCAAGTTTCCATGCTTCTGTCAGTTTTGGTAGACTCTGAAGAAAAAAAAAATCCTAATAGGCTCTTCACTAAAGGGAATTAGAGGAAAGGAAGTGCTGGGAAAGGAAAATCACCTCCTTGTGGCATCTCCTAGAAGTACAAATCTCCCCAGTAGTCCTTAGTTCCACACGTGCATCTACATTACAGTCACTGCACCCAGGAAACCAGGACACTGATTTGCTCATAGAGCTGTAAGTCACACATTTTTTGTTTGTTTTTTTAAGGCAAAGATGTTTCAAGTTCAGAATCACTATGACCTATTTCATCTCTGTTCAAATGAAAACATAGATGGCGATGACAAGTGCAAAGTAGAGAAAGCAGCAGCAACACAGAACCGACCAGGGAAACATGACTAGACACGTAGCAGCATCAATTTATCCGATGACTAAGATCTCAGGGTAGTCGGTTAACGGATGGCTTCTTTTATTTTTACTTTTATTAATTTTCTTCTTTAAAATGAGCATTCTATGCATAGTTAAAAAAAATAACTTTTCAAAAGATGATGACCGAGGGAAGGCGTTACCACTTGCATTGCCTCGTCTCACCTCTGATTTGATAAGAAAGTTTTAGAATGTTGACAGACACTTCCCCTCTCTCTATGTATAAGGGGCCCTGCAAGCCCCATGATAAATCAAGGTTTTTTTTCCACATTGATAAGATGGGAAGAAAATTTTCAGGAAACATGATGTATTGAATTCACCAGGCACCATGTACGCTATGCAAGGAGTAGTCTAAAACTTTGCGATCCCATCACCCCTTGTTTTGAGTATCCTGAGGTGAGTGGACTTGCCATACAGATCTTCATCTATCCCAAGGGTTGTATCGGATTGGCACACAACAAACATCTATTAGCAAAATAAGGGAGTCATGTGGAGCTGTGACTCACACCAGTCAAATAAGGATTGTGTACTTGGTAACCCAAAAAGGAAATGAGAAATCTGATTTTCAGTCAAAGTTGTCATCCTGACACTACTCTCAACCTTCATTGACATTTCTTGCCTCTGCAAATCTCAAACTTCCCATCTTCCTCCATTTAAACCTACATAGCCCCCCAAATCAAGACAGACTCAATCCAAATAGTGCCACCTTACATTGGAGTTGGAAAGTCAGACTTAAAGCACAAGAGAAAATGTAGATTCATTAAAGTTTTAAGATCCCACTCACAGATCATCTTCACTGGGCAAGATCAGTGATGCCTGAGTCCTACTCATTCCTCGGCTCTCAGCTGACACTTCATTTCCTCCTGAAAACCTTTTAGTGCCTCCCAAACTGCATTATGGCCTTTTGGTGTGTCCACAGTGGCCAGCAGTTACCCACATGTTTGCACTCACTCCAAACAGAGTGGTCTGTTAGGCCAATCCAAGATTAACGGCTTGACCACTTACCTGCTGGTGTTTCTCCCTTGCCTAACCCAGAGCTTGATAAATGGCAGTTGCTCAATCTATTGCCATTGAATGAGTGAGTGAATTTATCAAGAAACTGATCAGAAAATGCTCTACTCATTAGTTTACCACTATGAGCAGTGAGATGTCTCCACACACATGGTCTCCTACACAGGAATAGTGCAATGGGGGGAGTATAGGGGGTTTATAACCATTGAACATTTCCTCTGTTCCACATCCATTCCATAAATTAAATCACTGTGGCCCCCTACAAACCCTGGCAGGTTTGCCTTACTTTACTTTTGACAGATGTGAGATGCAGAAAGGATCAGTCACTTTCCTAGGGTACAGAACCTTGAAGTGTTTGAGACAGAAAGTAAACTCTGAAGGCTTCAAAGAAAATCGAGGAAATCATACAAAGCAGTCAAAGGCTGCCCGGAGGAAACTTAGATACTAGACAAAACCAACAACTATAGAACATACTGGGTTTTGCCCATCCAGACAAGAAATGAACTGGAAAAGAAGACAGTTTATTCTTAGCCTTCTGTTTTTAACTTCAATAGAATTTATCCTTGATTCGTAATCTGAAAGACAAAGGGAATGCATTTAAATGTTCTGTTTGGGTTTTGCAAACTTTAAACTTATAATTCTTTGAAACATAAAACAATAAATCACAAGCCTCAAAGATTCCTAGAGCTAGACTGAGCTGATATAGAAAGTGGAGGATGGCCAGGAGATGGGGTTCCCTGGGGGCCAGCAAAGTTGGCAGTGAGGGAGGCAGACAGAGCACAGCTCCACACTCAGGCAGAGGGAGGCAGTCTCCATGCTGTCAGGCTCAGGGCCCACCTCAGGGGAGGGCTACTGCAGCATTTCTCAAACTCAGCACACACATACACACACACAGCATTGTTTGTTGCTTGTTTTGTTTTGTTTTTTAAGGCAAGACATTACAACGTAATGCTTGAGAACACTTATCTGAGCTCAGTTCTCTTCTGCAACCTTTGTCCAATAAGCTGTGAGACCTTCAGCAACTTACATGGCTTTTCTAGCCACCAATTTCCTGATATGTGAAAGATGGATAACAGTAATACCCACTTTACAGTGTGGTGTGGGAATTAAATGTAATAATGAAGATAAAGCACATAGCACAGCGCTGGGCTTCCAGTAAAAATTCAATTGAGAGTTAGCTACTGTATTAGTAACAATAGTATCACATAAAAGTAGTACATAAATAATAATAGTATTATAATTCAGTAGCTTCCAAATTTTGTTTGGGGTAGAGGGAAGGCTTTCATTGATTAAACAAATTTTTTTTTAAAGTTGAAGATTACATTTCTAGAATGGAAAAACTGAGTATTCCCAATTCTTTTCTTCGAAGAACTGAACAAGAAAGAAGGCAGATGCTAATCTTAGTCTTGCTAAGAGGAAGGAACTGAAACCCCTATCCAGCTTTGCCCTCACCCCACCCCCCCTTGTCCCAAGGGACCCTACAGGCTGTATACTCTGCCTCTCCCCACAGTGGCCTCAGAGAGCCTAATAGAACCACTCAGTTTTCCCCTCAAAGCAAGGGTGTTGCTGAGAAAGCAGGGGGGAAAAAGAAAGCAAAACTGGGTATTTATAAGCTAGATATCAGAATAATCCTTAGAAATATCTAAAATTATATTTTAGGAGAGATCTTTTTTATCAATAATTCCCTAAAAACTGAAGCCTACTGAATTGCTTACACAAAATCCGTAAGCGTCCTCCAGAAGGTATAACTTGACGCAGAGATAGTATGTGCTGTAACTAGAAGTGCTGGTCAACTCATCTCCAGTTACCTCTTCAGCAAATTAAAAGACTCCTGGTCTTAATGAAAATCAATGTCTGTTTAAGCATCGAGCAGCCTGTGTATGGGTGCACGCCCGTGTACGGGACACGGAAGTGAGACCAGGGAAGTTCTCCCCTGGGAGGCTCTCGTCTACTTCACCCCTGCTGATCACCTTCTCACACACGGCTGTGGAGGCGGAGCTTCATCCAAGAGGAAAAAGCCTGGACTTTGCTTTTAAAAGGTCCCCCGAAGCACTCTATGATTGTGTCATCTAGACTTTGAATATCATTTTACCTCTCTGGCCCAAATTAAGGAGGAAAAAGGATGAAACTGAGCAAGAATAGCAGTGATTGTGTCCACAATAAACATGGACCTGTGGGGGGCAGAGTAGGGACCGCAAGGAAACGGCAAAAAAACAACAGTGAGGGCCTCCCCGGTGGCGCAGCGGTTAAGTGCTGCGCTGTGGAGCCCTCGGCAGCGGCGACGCGAGTTCGAGGCCTGGCCGGGGAGAATCCCACATGGTGCGGCAGACCTCTCCTGCCTCACCCACTGCTCCCCTCAGCAGTGTATTTCTGATCTGCCTGTTCTGCTACCCGCTCTGTCTCTGGTGAGCCCTCTCGCCTCCCCACACCTCTGGCCTGTACCCCAGCCTGTATGTATAAAAAAAATAAATATTAAAAAAAAAAAAAAAACAGTGAGGTAGGGGCAAGGATACTTTTGAGGGGTTTTACCAACTTGTGAGAGTGAGGCATTCCCAAAATACTGGGCACACCTGCAATCAATTGTATGTTTCATATGCTCCAAAGTCAAATGGATGACTTGGAAATCATTCCCAATAGCTGGAATAAGTGAGAGTCAAGTAAGTATTGATGTTAAATTATGAAGTGCCTGGCAGTCTTCCAGCTTTTAAAAGTGAGTATCTTTGAGGAAGACCATATGGACGCTACAGTCATGAGGTATATAAATAGTTGGCTTAGAAAAAACAGAACTTGTGTTCAGTTTCTAAGTTGACAACAAGATACCTCCCAAGTAGGACACAGAGGGTTTTCTAGTATGGGACGTGACTATGCAGCCACCGTACACACAGGGAGAACTACCACTCTCCCTTCAGTGTTCTCCAGGACTTCTGGGAAATGATGATTCGCTTGGCTCCAGATCCCAAAAGATCCGGTCTCCATCCTTCTCTACCCAGGCCAACGTCTCTGCCAATCTCAGACAGCTCTGGAAATCTTGCTTCTCAGCCCTCAGTTCCCTCAAGGGAAAACAGATTGGGGCACAGACTCAAAAAAAGAAAAAGCACAGCAAGACTTGTCAAGTTAACACCATGTTCTCATGAGTTCAGGTCATAGACAATTAACTCATAGGAACATGGGCTGAGATGAAATGCCACCAACACCCTGGAATGAGTAAGGGTCTGAACAATTACCTGATCCTCTGGTTTTGTTTTTCATTGGCATGTGAGGTACAGGGTGAACAGAACTGGATATCTCTAGAAACTTCTACTGACTCTGGCTTAAATCATTCCTATGAATGACTCTACATGCTGCTGAGAATAGAAGGTTCTTGCACATTTCTTCTCATTTCCTAGATATACAATATTATGTACTGACTGCCCACTGCCCTGTCCAATATTTTGAACAAGTAAATGTCAATGATAGATAGGTAGACAGAAGATTAGATAGATAGACAGACAGACAGACAGATAGATATCAATACATGTGTATTACATGTATGTACATTGCTCCCTTATGGCACCTACCAGCAGACTATGAAAGGGGGTGGGGAGAGAGCTGGAGAGTTTTCTCTTCGCTAACTAGCTCAATTATGTCTTACTTGAGTTTTCTTTTTTGTTGTTGTTGTTATTTTTATTTGTGTCTTTTACATTACTGTATATTCCCCGTAGGTTTCCCACCACCAATTCACCCGTGAACCGTCACCACAGCTCCCTGTGTAATTGAGCTTTCTTAACTGATGGAGCTGCAGAATGAGAATCTACATGGTCAATGATTCTGTTTTCCTACTTAGCCAAAAATCCAACGTAAGAAAAAAATAAAAAATAAAAAAATGACATAAAGTCACTTTAACTTAGAACACCCCAATACTTAGGAAAGAGCTATTTTTTTTTTAATTTTCTAGAAAAATTTCTGACTAGGCTCCTTCTTGTCCTACAGACTCATACCCTCTTAGCCCTCTTAGGAAGGGAAGGTCTTATCAGGGACAGTGACTCCCAAAGTTCAAAACTCCAGTAGGTTTAACCCAAATTGAGATGAAAGCAGCCTTTGTCAGTGCAGTGTGGGAGTCGGGGTAGCGGATCTGGAGAATGAGAAGTTGCTAATCTGAAACAGAGCTGCAAATAAGACAATCAGTGTTTTACTCACTCCTGGAAGCAAGCGTGTTTCTCGTGCTGGCTGAGCAGTGGAAAGAGGAAAAAAATCTTTGAGCAGAAGGTTCAATCCAAGCTAAACGACCCTACAGGAAGCCTCACCTGCAGCCACACCAACCCACACCGCCAAAACACACTGCACGCAGTGCTCCCACACTCCCCAGGCCCGTCCTTCATTGTTCTCCCTCCCCAGCCCCTAGACAGCTGGACAGATGCAGAAATTCAACTCTCCTGTTCATGCTGCTTCTCTCCTGGGCCTGGGTTAAGAATTCTAGCACTCAGATTACTGTCTCAAAGGCTCCCAAATAGGACCCCTCCCCAGAGGACATTCCTTTGGAAAGCAAGGTTTTTTCAGCTGACTAGGCTAGATGTCCAGTTCATCACCAGTGTCACCAATGAAAAACTATGGAAAGTTTTTTTTAGAAAGAAAATAGAAAGTTAATGTCACTTATAGAAGTCCAAGTAGTACTTTTTCTTGCATAAGTGACTTACTCCTCTATTCACATATTTATAACCACTTGTGGTGTTACAAGTACAGCAAAACCGTGTGGGTGTGAATGGAAGAGATTTCTGTGACCTCCTTCCTGGGTGCCTGGCTCCTATTTAGATAAACATCAATAAGAAAGGCTGAATAAAATAGTTCTTAATATCTGTGATGACAGTGCCAAAGCAGAGATGAATCCAAAGGATTACAACAAAATCTCACTCTTCACAGACCATTTCCCTGTAATTTGGGAAGGGGAAGTGTTTTTGAAAATAATTTATCCAGAGAATGGCTTCAATTTTCCACTGTGTTTTTCCGCATGGAGACTTAGCCAGAATGGAAGCTGTATTTTCTGGCAATGCTAACTTCAGTGACCAATCTAATTTTTTTAGGCCTTTCCTATCTATTCCAATGTATTTCTTTCCTCTTTCTTCTTTTATGCCCCTTCTATCATCTTTTATCAAAACCTACTCCTGGCAGAAGGTAGTTACTGGTCATTACAATGCCAGGTGAACCATGGTCAATGCAAATGCCCCTCGAGAGCAGAAGTCTCTGGACATAGACTCTAAACTTCAACAATTTAAATAAGACAAAAATGACTCCCATAATAAAAAAAAAAAACTATAGTAAATACATTCATTGGGATTATTTTGAGCTCTGCTGTCAACTGAAATCAGTTGAGGATTTGAACCAAATTGTCCTTCACTATAGTTACCATCACTGAAACTATGCCAAGATACCCCAGAATGGGGGAGATGAACAATTCTTTCACTTTTTAACAATGCTAAGTTCAGTCAGTGGTTTTCATCAACAGAATGGCAGCTAAGCAGTATTTAAGAGTTTAATTGATGGTCACTAATCTTTATAATTTAAAAATGAACTATTCAGGACCCTAGTCAGGAAAATATTCATAGCTGTTCACAGCAGACAGGGATTCCAGTAGTGACCACCTGGAATATTATACTAGATAAAATATATTTTTGAGGGGTTTAATTTAAAAATATTGTAAGAGCCCTGAGAATCATCCATAGACAACAATAGATGTAGAGGGAAAAAAAGGGGTGGGGTGGGAGTCTGAATGTGAACTACTCTTAAACCACACCTGGAGGCAGCATTCAAAGATTAATCTCTCACTGCTGGGTTTACTCAGCATGTCCCTAGAGTGCAGAGAAAGTCTTGGTTTTTTGACCATTTTGTTGTTTGGAATCTGGATAAACAGAATTTAGTGCTACTTGGATGTTCCATCGTGACTTTTAACCAGAACAGTCAAAGAGATCTCATGTTGATAGTTCAAATTTCACTCTTCGTTGACCAGAAAATTATTGGATCTGCTGCAGATTATTGAAGATGGGGTTCATGCAGTAGGCTCTTGGAAGAGAGTAGAATGGAGGAGGGGAGGACCATTTCTGGAAGGACTTAAAGAACAGGAAGAGCCATGAGTGAGGCAGGGTGTTATGGAGGGTGCGGGCTACGTCAGGGTCCGTGGACTGCCCCAAGACACAGGCTCACTGACCACCACAGGATACCTCTGGAGCAGCAGCTTGAGGCTGCATCCCCTGGACAAGCCTAGACTACTGGACAGCCTCCCACGGGGTCCACTCGGCCTCCACCTTGCAGAGCTTCAGAAGGCCCCTCAGCAGCAGGCTAGGCTCCAACCTCCAAATCTCGGCTGCCTTGCTGGTGCCCTGCAGATCCCAGAAGGTCACTGATCAGGGTCTTATTCTGACAGGCTTCTTGGGTCATGGTCTATTTCTGCTCATGGGATACCGGAACTGAACATCCTGTCCCCTCAAGTTTCTGTCTGCTCCAAATCCGTATGTTGGTGGGCATGACACCATAAGGTTTCAAAGCAAAGCTGGCCTTTCCCAAGTGTGGAACAAGTAAATGCCAATGAGAAAATATTCAGGGAATATTTTCTATAGGGTGGGCCCTCTCTTGCATGCAACAAGCACCCTACTTGTTGCAGTAAATAAATTTTTTCCATTACAGTAAATAATTATTTGTAGAATTACATATTTAACATTTGTCTCTATCTGTAGACTGAATACTCCCTATGAAGGAGTTTTGTTTCCATTGTCTCCTAGTACCTAGCACAGTGCCTGGTACATGTTAAGTGTCAGAGGAATGTTTGCTGAGTGAATGAGTGATGGATGAGCTTCCTGCATATATATGTATATATTCATTCAAATATATAAATAAGACTCACTACTTAAAATCATAAATTGTATCTTTTTAATTAAATATTCTCTTAAACGTTTTCATATTTTAACAAATTAGGAACACTTAGGTTTTCTCACTCTCATAAGGACTCATTTGTGTTATTTAATATCAACTGTCAAGATGTCTTTAAAGAGTAAACTAGAAGAAGCCTAAAGAATGCCACCACTTTACACAGATTCAGTAAATCTTTTCCAGAATAGTGTTTTTTGTTGTAGAATTCATTTTTACTATTAATGGAAAACTGTGAGGTCATTCTCAATGTTGCTGAAGATTATTTTATGTGTCTCCTATTTAACAATTATTTTTCTTAGCCATTTTTCAAAAAAGCCCTGAGGGGGTCAGAAAAGCACTCTCCTTCCATAAGGAGATCCTGGACCAAGGAAAGTAATTTTCGTGAGCCAAAGAAAATTGAAGATCAAAAACCAGAGCTAGAAATGCAGAAATCTCTCTGCTTAGTGCTGCATCCCAAGGCTATAAATAGCCACAAAAAGGCAATAAAACTTGGTGAAAATAATAAACACTTACCTCCTAAATACTGAGTTGTAACTGGGTAATAAGTTATCACAACCAAATTATGTTAAGCAAGTGATGATGTACTAAAATACTGTATTAGTATTCAAGTAAAGAAAATTTCATTCTAAGTGTAAAGACCTACTTATACCTTTTGATATTCACCTCTTCCTCCCCCTTAATATGCATTAAGAACATATTTCAGGGTCACTTAATTGATTTTCATTAGGAAAAGAAAGACTCATTCACAATCCCTCAAACACAAATTTCTTCCTTCTCTGAACCCTGGGACATAGTATCAACATCACTCATTTAGCAAATAACACTGGTCAACATTGAGATAGTTACTGACTTAAAAAGGCCCTAATCTGTAGTATCTTGGTGTGCTGAACATGAATATTTTATTCGCTCTCGTTTTGAAGATATTCATATTATTCATTTTACATGTTTCACTGTGTAAATTTATCCAGTAGGAATGCAACAACATCCTAAACAACATCCTAAATGATGTAATATTGCATCACATTGCATAATACCATCATGCACACATCATCCAGAGTTAATTGCATCATTTTGTGATGCAATGCAATACTACTGCCAGGTGGCTGCTGAAGTAAGCTGACGTCAGCAGTGTACTATATGAAGCCCTGTCGGAAAGGTACAGCATTGAAAATATTTCAGACTTTGTCTGCATTAAGACCAGTTCCACATGGTGAGGGACTTCCTATTCCAGAACCTCCAGCAGAATATTCTTTTGATACTGATGAGGACACAAGGGTGAGCTGACCTGTTCTTCTCCTGTTCCATCACCATGCAGTGATCCAGATTTTCACTGTGGTGCATCATCAACAGACTAAATTTCACAGACTAACACAGGAAGAACTAAATGACCTGGTTCGTGATTTGGACTTATCCAAGAACAAGGCAGAATTGCTAGGATCAAGACTCCAACAATGGAATCTTCTAGAAGAAGATGTCACAATTACTTTATATCAAAAGTGCCGCTAGCAGTTGGAGCCTTTCTTCAGAAAGGAAAGTACTCTGGTATTCTGTCCTGATATTGAGGGCCTCATGAATGCCTTAGAAAGCACATGACCCACAAGAATGGAAATTATTTATAGACTCTTCAAAACTGAGTCTTAAGGCTGTGCTTTTGCACAATGGAAAACATCTTCCATCTATTCCAGTAGTGCATGCTGTCCACATGAAAGAGACATATGATAAGTTCAAGCAGCTACTGAATTCCATTGAGTATAACAAGTACAGCTGGCACACCTGTGGTGATCTGAAGCTAGTTGCCCTTTTAATGGGACTGCAACAGGGATATACAAAATACATGTGTTTCTTATGTGAGTGGGTTAGCCGAGCAAGTGAATTGCACTACTTGCAGAAGGAATGGACTCGCAGACAAAATGTAGCAGTTGGAGAGAAAAATATCCAGCACCCAGCTCTGGTTGAGGCTCACATCAAACTAGGTTTGATGAAGAATTTTGTGAAAGACATGGGCCGGACTGCGCCAGTTTTCCGATATCTGCATGAAAATTTCCTAGAAGCAAAGATTAAAGAGGGAGTTTTTGTGGGTCCTCAGATTTGAGAGCTCTTCAAAGATGACTGGTTCAACAACTTGCTGCAGGATGATGTGACACAAGCATGGAATGCTTTTTGCCTAGTGTCTACAAACTTTCTTGGGAATGTTAGGGCAGAAAACCATAGGAATTAGTAGAAGACACGCTGATGCAGAATCAGAAACTTGGCTGCAATATGTCTTTAAAGATCCACTTCCTCATTCACATCTGGATTTCTTCCCTGAACTCTGTGGTATGGTTAGTGATGAACATGGCAAACGTTTTCATCAAGATATCGCATCAATGGAACAAAGATACCAGGGAAAATGGTCCACTACAATGCTGGCTGACTACTGCTGGACACTCCCCAGAGATGCTCCTGAACAGCTGTACAAGAGACAAGCGAAGAAATCTAAGAAGTAGTCCATGACTTGATTTTTTACAGGTCTTAACCGTAGGCCTATTACTATTGGCATGCATTTTGTGATGTAAACATCCATTTATTGCAGATTACAAAAAAAAACTAGAGCCAAAATTAGAATTTGACTGTCATATTCGTGTTGAGCACATACAAACTGACAGGAAATGACTAATTTTATTTCAGTAACATGACTTTTGTAAAAATTTGTTGACCAGTGTAATCATTGCCCATTCATTTATTGGTGTTTTTGAACTTCTCACAAGGATAACGATTTATCTCATCTCCCTAACTGGACTCTAAGTTTCCTGAGAACAGAGGAAATACCTTTGGGTATTTTCATATCTTTTCTGAAGACCATAGAACCTGGCACAAAATAGGAGTACAATAAAAAAAAATTCTGAACCATCTGACATTTCCAGTTAAATGGACAGGTGAGAGAACCAATTAATATATTAAAATATGGAATCTGGAAGAAATAACGATTTCTTAAGTTATTCTTTTGGGGTTGCTTAATTAAGTGAGATTCAGGCCAAGGCCCTCTTCCCTAGGTCATCTGTTTGCAAAGTCCTCACTCAGAACTTTGACTCTCAGAGCCATGGCTCCAGGCCAAAGTGCTCCCCACAATTCCACACTGGGGCCACCAACAGCTTCTTGGACATTCCAGAGGCTACTCTAGTTCAACATGTCTAAACCCACATTTATCATTCTGCCTTAGGCAAGCTGTCTCTTTCCATGGTCCCAAACAAGGCAAAAACATCCAAGTCAAAACAAACTTGGAAAAAAAGTCTCTGTCTCCACTCCAAATCCAAATTCCATTAATTCTCATGTCAAATATGCCCCCTAATCATTCATCTTTAGTGGCACCATCACAATTCTAGCATCTTCTCCAACTGGACTGCAGGCCTCACAACTCATCTCCAGTCTGCTCTCCAGACTTCCAATCTAAGATCCAAATCTCACTCTGTTACTCTCCAGTTTGTAGTCTTTGTAAACAATTTCTTATAACTTAAAGGACAAAATGTAAACTCCTTAAAATTACATGTATCCAAAGCATATTTTCCAAAAGATGACTAGAAACCCCTAGAATACAACATGTTTTATGTGTAATGTAGCAAAATATGTTCAAATACTTGCCTCCTTAAACTATAACTGGATTATTTAGAGTAAAACAGAAAGTAAACTTTTTAAAAATTCCATGTATCACTACCTGTCTCATACCTTTCTTTGCAACATTACCTCTCCTTCTTCATAGGCTACAGTTTCTCATGCCTCAGTATCTTGCACACACTACTCCTTCCATCCATGAACTTCTGACTACCCTCAATAGGGCTCTAAATGAGGGCTGCAAAAAGATGTTGCACAGTCACCTGTGAAGGGGAGTAACTAAGACCTGGGATTGATTTGGAAAGGAAGGCATCTATGCTGCGTGGACAGCTGATGAACCAATTTGGGAGACAACTGCTTCTGAGGTGGCCTGTCTAGTATCTCCATGTAATTCCATGAATCAGAGCAAATAGACCCAACCACACCCTTGCCGTTAGGAATAATCAGTGAGAGATGAGCATATTAAAGTACACTAGGACTTGGGTTATATCCTTAAGAAGCAGAGGCAGCTTTTCCAGTAGTCCAAATATCCAGCCCCAAATTCTGGTATGGTTTATTCCAGGCTGACTGGGGGACTCTGTTTTCCTTGCATTTTTGCAAAAGGCTGACATGAATAAAAGGACTCTGTGTAAATGTCTTCTTTGTATCTCTAAGCACACTTCCCAGAACAAAACACAGCTCACTGCTCACCTGCAATTGCCATCTCTAGCCCTCAAAGGCAGAGGTAGCTCCTGGTATATCTCTCGCTTCCCCTCTGTAAATACAATCAACAGATCCTGCTATACCTGCACTTATCCTTGTAGTATCATTTGCTAGCCAGGAATGGATGAAGGACAGGTAAGTATTGTATATACTTTTGCATACCAAGGGCTCATCAAAGGAACTGCACATAGCAGACACTTGGTTGAATGTTAACCAAGTAAACTCATGTTGTTTGAACACTGATGACACTATTAAAAATTTCAGATGAGGGGCCTCCCCGGTGGCGCAGCGGTTAAGCGCTGCACTGTGGAGCTGTCGGCAGCGGCGACGCGAGTTCGACGCCCGGCCAGGAAGAATCCCACATGGCGCGGCAGACCTCTCCTGCCTCGCCCGCTGCTCCCCTCAGCAGTGTATTTCTGATCTGCCTGTTCTGCTACCCGCTCTGTCTCTGGTGAACCCTCTCGCCGACCCACGCCTCTGGCCTGTACCCCAGTTTGTATATATAAATAAAAAAAATAAATCTTTTAAAAAAAATTTCAGATGAGTAGAAAGAAAACAGAGGGCTTAATCAAATAAGAACTATGAAACCAAAGATTCAGCTTCCTTGCTTAGCTTTCCCTTCTATTTTTGCTGTGTGGTTAGGAAGAACCTGTACCACATTGGGTACAGTTGAGTTCTTTCAAACTCCAAGCTGATAAGCAGGAGCAGTGCTGGACTGGCTTTGGTAGCGGAGAGAACAGACAGAATCAGAGAAACAACTGCACACTGACTTCTCCATCAGCTTCACTTTGAATATTGGCCTCCTGTGTCCTAACATAGAAAGGTCTTCTCCATGAAGTGTGTAAGGGAGGCAGCAGCAGCCAGCAGCAACGCCCAGAAGACAGGAAAGCTGCTCTCTTCCACAGCCAATGGAGCAAACTCAATGATGAACTCTATTGCTCCTGCACGGAGAACACCTGAGACCCTAAACCACGGCCAGAAAGGTGAAACTCTGATTGGCCAGCCCTGGATCCTGAGCCCATTTCTATTGTGGGGAGCAAGAGGTGGGGTGAGAGGTATTATCATAATAATAGGAGTGGAAAAAATTATTTTGCTGGGTAGAGAAAATAATATTGTCAGGACAATAAGCAAATGAAAATTGGAATTAATTAGGGACTTTAATTCAGAGTATATGAAGTTAATTAAGTGTACCATAATATGCAAGATGTTAAAAAAAGACAATAAAAAAATGTTGTCAGCCTGTTATACTAATAACCATTTTCCTCTTTTTAATTCATATTATTATTATAAATAATGCAAAATAAATCACCATCATCTTCATAGAGTTCTATATAAACAAAATTTATTATACTGACTACCTCATGTTTGGCAAAATAAATATACGATAGCTTAATTACAACTCTGAAAATAAATGCCAAGGAATACGTGAAACCTGTTCTCTTGCCCTCAATTTTAAAAAAAAGAAAGTACAGAAATTCTGTTCTGTCATACAGCAGACTGGTGACAGAAAAACTCTTGATCAGGACCCAAGTTACACATCATGACTCAAACCCACGCAGTCGTGAGGTTCCCCTACATTATCAGTGGAATAAAGCACAGCATGGCCAGATTTCCCCTGATTGGAAGATTCCCTGAAACGAAAAAGTCAGTGGGAGGTGCTCTTAAAAATCCCAGCCACTCCTGCAGAGGGAGGAGACAGAACCACAGCACATGGGTGACAGCTGAGGTTTACCCAAAAGCAAAACTGACATCTGCTCCCCTCCAGCTTAAAGAACTATGCACACACATGTGTGTGGTGGGGGCAGGCTGCACAGGGAGCCTAAGGAGAACTACACCCCCTGAACTGCGGGGGCCCTTGGTGTGCAGTGCCTGCTCATGGGAAGGGGGAGCCAATGAACGTAACAGTAAACATGAAGGTGTGTGGGCTGTCGTCAGCTCAGCTGGCATGAGGCTTCAAGTTCACATTTTCAAACTCTGATGCACAACTGCTACATTGATAATGCTACCAGACTAGGTTAAGAGTTTTTCCTAATTCTTTCCCAGAGAAACCTGTGAAGCAGCCCTCGGTTTCAAATACATATTGCTAATTCACTATGTTCTAGGTAGTACTGTAGTACTGCGGATATCTCCAGTGACCAAAACTGGTGGGGGGAAACCCCTCTGTTCTTAGAGGGCTTATATTCTATTTGGAGGAGACAGAGTAAACATGATAAATAAATGATGGTGAGATGTGAGCTAAATGTCTGATTTTTCTCTCTCATGGTGACAGAGAAAAAAATTAACCATGGAAGGGGGTGGGTAGGGTTACAATGTACGAGGATCATCCCGTTTGTTCTCCTAAGCTGTGGGCTCTCAGTAGGACACCAGCCTCGTCCTCATGCTGCTGATGGAGACCACCCCTCCCCAGAGAGGGAAAAGGAGGAGCTATGGAAGGACAGACAGAACCTGGGAAACACAAAAATGGAATTCTGCCCCTGGCGGTGGCCTTGCCACATCTAATCCTGTGCTTATGTCATCTTAGATTTCCATCCACCACCCCCCTCCATGATATTAAGACCTGCCTCCTACCTAGCTCATGAAAAATGTGTTGATAGGTAATGTGGCCTATAAGCTGACCCAAATATATATTTATCTTCATTTTGAATATTAAAAATTTCACATATGGGTCTTTACGTTTCCTTCATCACTATTGATTGAGCACCTACTATGTACCAAGCCCTGTTTAGAAACTGGACGTACAGCAGTGAGCAAGACACACAAAGTGTCTCTCCTTAAGAAACCTACATTCTAACGGGGGAGATGAAACATTTAACAGTAGGTTAAATTGGGGAGACTCTGACAAGAAGGAGACAAGCTACCATTGAATAGTTTAGTCCATATATGAGATGATCACATTGTGAACTTAGATGGCTCTCAAGCTGAACTGAACTCCATGTCGGGTCCCCTGCAGTCACCACAAGGAGCTAAGGTAATACATCTATACGAAAATGCCATTGTGACTACTGGGTCTTTCTACAGTGCTGAAAGACAGTTTCCTTTCTCTTACTGTCTGTTTCATGGACAAATCAACACATACTTTACTATCTCCTAAGGTGCTGATTTTGTGAACTGCAAAAGTGTTATTCCACATGGTATAAATAAGCATGTGCTTTGATTTCCTGAGTCTTTAACAACTTATCATAGCACTACTGTTTTGTTTAAAAAAATAAAAGAGGTGGTAGTAATATTTATAACACTAGTAAAAAATATATGCCATAATAGTAGTAGTAACATGTCCTTTTCAAACTAGGAAATGAAGCTAGAGATCTGCTAGAATTGCTGTTGCGAAGGATGTCTCAGGAGGAAGGATAAAGATTTTTTTAAAAAATCAAAAACACATTTGGAAAAGAATCAACCCACACCTTTTTATGCTCAAGAGCACAGGGTGCTGGGTAGATACAAGAAAGACTGGAAAATGAAAATGCAGGTAACATCGCACCCCAACAACTTGGGGAGAGAGCCTAACAGATGTGAAACAGAAAAAGCCAGAAGACTGTACTGTGTGAAACTCTGTACCACACAAGTTCCCATCTCAGTCTTTTGCCAAACACTGATCTCCATACTGAGTGCCTGCAAAGTAGGTTTCAGTAGCAAAGTAGCCCAGAAAAACACTCACTGAGTGTGTACACATGAGTCCCTCCAGCCTCAGTAGAGGAGTCCAGTTGGACTTTATGGACGCAACAAACTTTCCTGTGTTCCACAACAGGATCACATGTGAAGTTCATTTCATATAACATGAGCTTACTGTAAACATCCCTCTGCAAGAGGTTCTGCCTTGCATGTATGTCAACTGTCAGGAAAGCCCACAGGTCAGCTGGCAAGGTTTCCAGTAAGTTTACAGCTACCACTTGCAGCAGTCAGACAATTCAAAAATCCTGTTATCTGGCATTGTTTCCCATTGAGATCAATGACAATGAAGCTTACTTCCATTTTTGATGGAAGGGCTTTTATAAATTGAATAGTGGCCCCTGAAGGAGACACCACAAACTTCTTGTTTCCCTTTACTAGTTTTGCATATCTGGTTGGAATGTGGGCTCCCCTAAGATGAAGCTGGCTGACTCAGATCAATGCCTTTTTTATTTGTTTTGTTTTGGGGTGGGGGTACATACATGTTTATTGCTTTCATAAACAATAATTGCAACAAAACAAACTGCTGGTTTGCCCATCACTGCCCTTAGTAGGAACAGAATGACTTGGAGAAAGACTTTTTTTTAACTGTACTCAAAATTTGATGCTAAATGTCTGATGAATGGAGTATCTGGTAGTAAAGGCAGGTGACTTTGGGATCTGCCCCAACTGAGGAGCATAGTGTAAACAGATAGCTATCACTACAGCTTCCTACTTGGGATGACCAGCACTTCATTATTTATTAAATCATTTCACACACACACAAAAAAAAATATCCTGTATCTTTAGGTTACCTCTCTTCTGTACCCAAAAACCAGGTAAAAGTCAATAAAGTAAAAAAAAAAAAAAAAAATCAGGTATTGTCCGTCAGACCAACAAGAATTTCAGTATTGAAAGCAAATGTCCCATTTTACTGCACAAATATTGCTAAGAAATTCAAACACTGCTTCTGACCCCCACTTTCCCCAAAACAGCCCTTCCTTCCAATAACCATTTTTCTGCTAGAAAGAATCCTAAGAAAATATCAGAAGATAAACTGGGCTAGGAAGAGGATGAGAACAGAATTTAAGCAATAATTAGAAAGCAGGTTGAATTTGAACTCTTGGTTAAGTTCTTTGACCTGCCAAGGTGTTTGCCAGCACTTTGCAAGAAAAAGCTGCCTTTAATTGGAAGTCTTTGTTCCCAAACTCCCCCCCCAACCCCCTTGCAAAGAGGATCAGAACATCTCCTTGAGTACTGAACCACTACAACTGAGATCAAAGAACATCTTCCCCTCTGCAAAGAAAGCAAGGAGCCAGCAAAGCAGTCTAAGAAAAAGACAGCTCTCTGTCAAAAGGAAGGTAGCAGTGACTGTAATTAACACGCAGTTGTGGAACTTCTAGGGCTATATTTAAAGGGCCATGCAGGAGAGGGGGCAGGCTGAGCAGTGGTAACTGGGGCTGTGTAGTAAAATACTGATGGGAGAAGGGAAAGGGATGAGAAGTAAATAGATTTACTTACAGTCCTCGGAGGCGAAGCCAAATTTTCTCAATCTGTTCGGGTTGCAGGTATTTCAGAGAGTTGCTCTCAAATTCTTCAATCTCCTTGGTCGGGGACTCCATAGCTGCAGGTTATCACTGGGAGTGAGACTGAGAGAGTTTGGGCTGCCCCTCCCCGCCTCCACACTCAGTCGGGCCCTGGAGCCCCAGGCAGGCTCTGTGCGTGTTTGTCACTTTCTCAGTGCGCTCCCCCTTCTGAGCCCCCACAATCCGGACTTAAAGCTGGCTCCGACGAAGGGCGACACCAGGCCCAGGTGACCCTGGGAGACAGCTGCTGGAACCAGACATGGTCCCGGGCTAATGCCCAGGGATACGGATTGTGCTCGTGCTCAAGAAGGCACCTCAGACCTATTTGGATTCTCTCTTCTTTTTCTTCTTCTTCTCCCTCTTCTTTCTTTTTAAACAAAGCCACAGAAGCGATCAGGGTGACAGCTGAAGGATTTGGAAGAGAGGGGACCGGGTTGGGAGGAGAGGAAGAGAAGAGGGAAAAACTGAAAAGGGTGAGGGGGGACGAGCAGAGGGGGAAGTTGGCGCCGAGTGGGATGTCTGACCCTTAGGCCGTGCACCTCGGCTCCGCCCCAAGCCCTCGGTCCTGGGGAGCTGCGCTCCCCTCTTGCCCCCTCTGTGCCCTCTTCTCTACCTCTCCGACCGCTGCGCCCCCTGTTTTCTTTCACTTACCAGCAGCTCTACTGACAAGCGAGAAAACTGACAACTGAGAAAAGTCGTCTGTCAGCGCGCTGGTCTGCCAGCACCCGTGAGCGCTGAGGGAGGGGCGCGCCGAGTGGGCACCGCTTCCGCAGGGCGGATGCCCGCGGGGGTCCAGCCTCGGACCAGGAGAGCCGCAGCCAGGGCCCCAGCCGGGTCTACTGATGGCCTCCAAAGTCCGCACAAAATAAATAACACGGCAGCACGCGCGCAAATCAGAAGGAAGGGAGGTCTGTGTCCTCCCCTGGGACTGGTGGGGCAAACAGCAGCAGCGAGGTTCCGCCGAGTTTGTGCTGGGAGTTTTCATTTACAGCTCTCACTTACACACCCGCCAGGAGCTGGTTCCATTTTGAAATACTACAGCAACTGATAGGAACAAACAAACCACACATCCCCCTTTAGAAAGTCCTGATAAATTCTTGCTAATGGAAGCGCCCCCCTTCCCTGCCTCCCTCGCTAAACAAACAAACAAATACATCAATACATAACAAATTAAAAAACAAACAAACAAATAAACCTACAGTAAGGAGTTTCCACTGGTTTATGACATATACTACTCTGAGGTCCCCGTTGGGTGATGGGTTGGCAGATGTTGAGATTGGTAATAGTTTGGGCTCCACAAAGCTGCAGCTCCTCCTCAGTGTTCCCCTAGTCCTATGTCATTCACAATGCCAATGAATGGAATGCTCTAAAAGAGCTGGAGTTAAGGACAGGGAAGGGAAGACTAAGAGAGGGGCCAAAGACAGAAAAAGAAAAAACTGATGCTCAAGTTGACTGCAGCCCTGAGTGGTAGCACTGGTGGTCAAACTCCCTTCAAGAGGAAGCCAACTCCACTCCCCAGGGACCATTTCAAACATGCCACTTCAGCTTGCCCAACACAGTATTTTTTTTCTCACTGATAGGCAATGATTCTTTCAATCACACTCCTTTCATTCTTCTATCAGATCCTACTTCTCAAAAGTAAGATCCACTTAAAAGTGAAAACTATTGTAGCTGTTCACTGCGCAAGTAAAGGTTCATTCATGTGACTTGGGTGACACTAACACCCAAATGCTCATCCATTTGGATGAAATGAGCGGCAAGAGAAATGAGAATGGCAGGGTCAGCCCCACACACTCCAGCAGAGAAGATATGTGCCCCAAAGAGAAGGGACAGACATGTCGACGGAAAAGGACTTGCACACTAACCTGCTGCACGATCTGAAGTCACCTCCCTAAAGTCAGTCCTTCAAGGTTTTCTGGTAGCACATTCATTTTCACTGATTTCAGGCATTTACTATCAGCATTACACAGCCAACATAGAACATGGAATTTACTTTTCTGAATAAAACCAATTACCTACCTAACCTTACCTAGCAAGGAAGAGTGTCTGGAGAGAATGGGATGTTAAAAAAAGAGATTAACCCCAAGTGGGGTTTTCTTTCATTTGTGCATGTTGGGTAGAATATGGACGTGTAATGATGATAACAACAGCAAACATATCAAAAACTCTCTCTGGTGGAAGTGTTAGTCTAAGGGTCTACACTCACATTACACTGGGGTTACAACCCAATAAACAAATCCCAAGTCTAAAATACACTTAATCTACCTGGCTTACCAAACATGAAAGCCGGCCTAGTCTATCTCAAAGTGTGCTCGGAACACTTAAGTTAGCCCACTTGGGCAAAATCATCTAACACAAGATCTCTTATAGTAAAGCTATGAATATCTTAGACAGGTAGCCTTTACATTGCCATCATGGGATTTGAAAACACAAGTTCCAAAAAATGGCGGTGTCACAGTGTACTGTAAGAGTCAGTCGCTTGCCCTCTGGATCACTTGCCTGAATAGCACCGTAGCCCCGACCCCACCCCACTGCCCAGCATTACAGGACAGTGTCTTTCTGCAAGTCAGTGACCCAGGAAAAGCTCAAACCTCAAAAAATTCTAACTTCTACTGGATGAGTTTTGCTTTTCCAACATCATAAAGTCGAAAAATTGTAGAGCAAGTCATCGTAAGTCGCAAACCATCTGTGTTATTCCCATTCTTCAATAAGAAAATGAAAGCACTAAGAGATTATCTAGAGCTATAAAGAAAGAACTGAATTGGGAAGACCAAAGCTTAAGTTATGGCTAATGAGCCATATTATCTTATCTAATACAAAGTTGTCCCCTCACAGAGTCCCATTTTCCAAAATTATTAAATGAAGAATGTGGACAAAAAAAAAAAAAGGATCTCTTCCACCTTTATGATCGCATGAGGTCCTCTAGAAAGGCACAGGGTGAGGAACTGCTGAAAAGAGAAATACATATTGCTGAATACAGACTCTGACTCTGCCATGGTTTCTCTGAGGAACAGCCTAGGAGGAGATAAAGGATGAAATTCATCTTTCTGCCCAACACCAAATCTAAGACTTTTTCCTAGTGTTTGTAGGATTTTGATTAAGCCAGAGAAAAACAAATTGGGGAAGGGGGGAAGGAAGAGTCTTTCACTGCAATTATACAAATCTGACAGGAAGTTCAAAACTATTCTTCAAAAAGTTTCTGAAACCAGCCTCCCTGGTGGCACACCGGTTACGTGCTGCGCTGTGGAGCTGTCGGCAGCAGCGCCTGGCCTGGGAGATTCCCATATGGCACTGCTGACCTCTCCTGCCTTGCCCACTGCTTCCCTCAGCAGTGTATTTCAGTCGATCTGACTGTTCTGCTCCCCACTTTGTCTCTGGTGAACCTTCTCGCTGCCCCACACCTCTGGCCTGTACCCCAGCTTATATGCATAAATAAATAAATCTTTTAAAAAAAACAAACAAAAAGTTTCTGAAACGTGACTTTGTTTCATTTTAGAAAAACTTCAAAAACTAAACATGTATTAGAAAATTGATAAGGATAGAATGTTGTTATATTTTACAATCATAATTGTGTTTTTAGAGTAGGAAGGAACCTTAAAAATTACCTAGCTTAGAAGTTTCAAATTTTTTAAGCAACAGAATATTTTACTTCAAATAACATCTTATAAGGGAGTCCAATGCATAGGTCAGATTTTAAAGGTAAAGCTAGAGCTGCTCCAGTTGAACAGGACCAGGGAGCAGTTCATTCTCCAAGATATAGTCCATCTCTGCCTCCTCCATATCCCTCCTCCATATCCCACCCAGTGTTCCCGATTCATGCATGAGAAAAAGGGACCAACTACCAGAGAATATCTTTGGATTCCTTCCTCCTAATCCAGGGTTCTTTCTAACCACATTAGGAAAAGTGTGTCTTCTCTCTGCCAACAAAACCTTACTACTATTACATGCAGGATGCGATTATGTCACTCAGGTTTTGTTCTTTCTTTATCACAGGTAAGATACACTTAATAGTGACAGCAGCGTTACAGGCCACAGTTGCTACTGGCATATCTCTCAGAGGCAAGCATAATACAGATTCAAACCCACCCAAAAGAAAAGGTCAGTCTAAGAAAATGCAAAGCTACTCACAACTTTGCTTTGGGGTTTAATTTGCATTGCAACTTCCTAACCCAGCTTTCTGAGTAAAACTTTTTAGCAAATTCTTCTATGGTAAAACATCACTAAATATATGTCAACATGCATAATATATAAGCATATTTATATATTTACATATATTTTGTATTATAGACACATATACATATAACTTCCAATTTATATGTAATTTAAATAGTCTCCCAGACAGACATACAGTAACTTGGCATATGTACTAGCGAATCTTTGCATTGACATTAAGGGTCACAGGATCACACCATCCCTGGTAGAATTCAAAGAGAACTTAGATCACTTTCTGACAAGGGAATAGGAATCAGGTTTGCAGACATGAGAACAAACCTTCAGTTACCTGAAATCTACAATTTCATGACTGAATAATATTCACAATAACTACAACCACTACCACCCTTCCCGGTTATTAAGAAAATACATGTGCCGGGGAACACCCCCAAAACATGGCGGCGAACAGATGCTAGGATCAGGCTCTCCCACAAAAAATCGATTTATGGAGAAAAATATCCCTAACTTTGAGAGCTGACTTGAAGAGAACCAGATACCCTACGCAATACAATCAACCCCGGGGGTGCTTTAGACTTAAAAATAAACTGAAGAGTTGGAGTAAAGAGAAGAGAAAAGACATCGGACACCACACAAAGGAGCAGCAGAAAGGAGAGGTGGGCAAACAGGCTTCCCCTGAGAGCCACTGAATACAAGGTTAGAAACTGAATACAAGGTTAGAGTCGGAGGGCTCAGGCCAGCTGACTGGGAACTTGACCCCCTCTCCCCCACCCCACAACCCCCCTCTCTTCCCTGTGTGGCAGCCCTGAGGAGCAGGAAAGCAGGAGGGTCACTGCGTCCCATCCCCCACCTGGGGCTAGGTAACATCTTAAAGGGGAGAAAGTCCAAGCAAGAAACATCCCCCACTGGTTGCTAGGTGATAGATTAGCCAGAAAAACTGGTTGGACTGGAAAACCTCCTGAGGAGACCACCTCAAACACTCTGGGCTTTAGAATGCAAATTGATCCCAAGCTGATGGGAAGGATGGCATTTAAGGACCATTGACTGACAATCCCCAAAACCCCTCCCATACCTGTTGCTGAAACTATCTCCTGCTGAAACTATCTCTGACCACACTCTCCCCTGCAAAGTGTCAGCATTTTGGCCCCAAAAAACAAACAAACAAACAAACAAACAAAAAGACCACAGCAGGTGGTAAACACGGCCCAGCACTTGCCATCCCCCCAACTTCTAGGTGGCTGCACACTGGCACCCTAGAAACTAGGGGAGGTGAAACGCTGATCAACAGCCACCCACAGCCTCCACCCCTGTACCCCTTCGTGGAGTAGCAGGCCCCAAGCAGCAGAAAAGAAACTAAGACCAGGAGCTCCCAACTCCTCCCCACCAGACATAACCCCAGGGGCAGGAATAGCCCCAGGCAAACATTGGAGGAAAAGGAGAAAAAGGGGGGGGGGGAGGGGAGAAAGAATAGAAAGACTCCCAGCAAGGACTAATGACAGCAGCAACAGCAAGACAACAACATCTGTCACTGGAAAGGAGGGGCTGAACCCCAGCAGGGGACCCAACCAGAGACCCCAGAACCTAAAAGCAAAAGGACTACAGAACTCCAAATTCACATCCCCCCCAGGAAACATCAGAATCATAGGAATCGCAGAAGGAGAAGAGAGAGACAAAGGCACAGAGAAACTTCTCAAGGAGATAATTGAAGAGAACTTCCCAAACATGAAAAAGGAAACAAAAATCGACATACAGGAAGCCAGACGATCTCCATATTATTACAATGAAAGAAAAAAAAACTGCAAGACATATGATAGTAAAACTATCGAGAATTCAAGACAAGGAAAATATATTGAAAATGATGAGGGCAAAGAAACAAATAACCTATAAAGGAAAGCCAATCAGGCTGACATCAGATTTCTCTGAAGAAACACTACAGGCAAGAAGAGATTGGAGGGACATATATAACACACTACATGCCAAC